>LZPO01097362.1:50454-63342 GCA_001675575.1 Neotoma lepida | reverse complement strand
ATTCAGGAATGTATGACTTGAGAAGATGAGAGAGAGAGAGAGAGAGAGAGAGAGAGAGAGAGCGCTAGAGAGACGGTTTAGTAGCTAGAGAATGTGCTGCCTTTCAGAGGACTCCTGTCCGGTTCCCAGCATGCGTGTCCGGCAGTATAAAGCATTAGAGATGCTGGCTATAGCTCCAGCTCCAGGGAGACCTCACTGTGTCTTGCTTCCCCCAGCGACTGCACTCCTATGCGCATTCCTACACTTGGTTTAGCAACGAATAGTGACATTATTTTCAATTTTTCATAATTAAATAACCCAGGGGAATTGTAAACTTCACATCAAAGATAAATATCCATCACAGAACAAACAAGCAAACAAAAGCCCCGTGGGTTCCCGACGACTGTTGCTTAAGCTTCTTTGCTTTCATGAAAGATCTATAAAAATTGATTTCTCTGCCCTCCATTTATGGTCTCCTCCCAGTCATAAATACTCTGCATGCTTGTGTGCCAGTAAACTTTGGACTGACCTATATATCAAGTTAATAAAAGANCAAGCCACCAAGGTATTGTTAAGCTGACCACAGTCCCCTACTCCTGATAAGCTGCTTCCCTGTGAAGTCAACACTGGAACTTCACAGTGGGAATTTTCCACATCTCTGTTGTGACAGCAATTATTTGTGAGCTCATGGATTTTTGCTAAACCCATTGAGTCAGCACTATTCAATATTGACATTTAATCCCTCCTTCCGTCTTAGGTTTTAGGTCCACACTAGTTCCCCAATCAAGGCAAGCCAGCATGACGCTCTACAAGTCACTCTGTAAGCCAGAGGACACCAGGGAGAGCTCATGACATCTCTAATACTTTATTGCCTGGCCCAACAAACGACTGTCTTCAGAGGGCTCTCCTCTTCACACAGCTCTGCTGTTCAGCCAGTAAATCTATGACACATATCATATGCATAGTGATAGAGCTGGGATGTGTGAACCGGCAGACTTCTCAAACGCGAAGTGTGAAATTAAGAAAACTTTTTAAGCTAATTCTTTCTTCTGAGTAAAGTAACAGAAATCCCTATTGCATGCACAAACTGACATTTCTTTGTAAATAATGCATGGTATAGCACAACCTATGCAAAGAAAGAAAAGGTTGCAGTATTTGTTCCCACCAATGTATGCCAACGGACAAGTTTACCAAGACAGATGAGTAATTTGACATAGAGCTGAGAGAGAGTGCATTCAAGCCCTGGAGATTTCTACAGGGAAATTTCACATTTTTTACTCTTGCACAACTTCTGGATTTTTTCAAAATGCATCGCAAAGTAGCTCTTTATATTCGTAGGTAAATGCTCCCAGACCTTCATAAATTCCCAAATTTTTGGCAGAGGCCCTAGTTCTCTTTCAGATCATATTTCATCGAAAGCTGCATGTTCTAAAAAGATCTCCCATCACTGAAGTCATACCTTCTCGTTCTGCNGTTGTTTCCACAATACACAAATGTGTATGTTGAATGTGGATGGAAACTGGCGGAGAAGAGTAAAGCTCTCAATGTGTATTGACACGCGGGAGCTGGGTAGCTGTNTGGGCTCCCTGGAAAACACGTGTTGAGCTTCGGCCCCGCTCCCCATCCTTTAACTCCCATTCACACTCTTCAAAATCACAGTAAAACATATAATTGTGGATCTGGAGCTCCAGGAGAAATCACTGCAAACTTTGAATCCTGAATCTTTAAAGGACAAAAGGCAACTGTTATTATTGCCTATCTGATGATGCAAAGCTCCCAGTGTGGTGTATAAAATGTTTTCATTTAAAAGGCATCAAAGGGTCTTTGATGGCTTAAAGTGGAATGATTTATCATTCCGAAAACAGTAACATGGAGTAATTATCAAAGGTTCACATTCAAGAGAACTAAGGAAATCAGTCACCGAGGCTCTAAATCCAAGCCCCTCTTCCCTGTTCAGGTTGCATCCTTGAGGCCTTTGCTGCAGGTGAGTGGTCCCCAGACTATCAGTACAGTTCTGACTATGAGAAGAAGCATCCTTTTATTCTGTCCACATTTGTGGTAGACGTATTTGCATAAGTAAACAGTTTGGTAACTATGATGCTGTAAGTGCTTCTAAGACTTTCCAATTGCTTCAGCACCCAANGAAAAAACACTTCAACTCTTTCTAAATGACCATAAGAAATCCAAGCTTAAAAGTACACGTGTCACAATAATTATAATTTATTATACAAATAGATAAGTGCAGGTTTCTGAAACTGAAACCAGTCTAAGCTAAGCAAACACTTGAGCTGTGATCATGAAAAATATCTTGGGGAGNGAGGGCTGCAGGGTATGTAGGTTGCACAATCTAGAGGGCTATGCAGAATGTCTTTCTCGCTCACTCCCCATGGTTTTTTATTTTTGTTTTTGTTTTTGTTTTGGGCAAGGTCTCTCATTGAAGCTGAGATCTGGACTCAGGTCTGTGTGCTTTTGCAACAAATATCACACTCACTGAGCCATCTGACTAGCTTTAATAATTTGGGGTTGGGGGGCTAGAATTTAAATTTCTCTTGATTTATGTATGCATNTGTGTATCTGTGTGTCTATATGAAGGGGCTTCTGTATGTTTGAAACATAAGAGAAGGGACACTCTCCTCTGTCCTGAAAAGGACAAGAATACGTTAAAAGAGAGAGATGTCTCTTTAGCCTTAAAAGAGAGAGGATGNCTTTTGCACTCATCTCGCCACTGTTTGCATTTGACATCTGTCNGGCATTANGGAATGAANACCAAAAAGAAAAGATCAACAAATCCCCACAATTTTTTCCACTCTGACTCTGTCCCACACGAGTCAGAATCTCTAAGGGGACCACCGCCTATCTCCAGTGGCAGAGGCCAGGGTGAATAAAGGAGGAAGGAAAACTGTGCATATAGGCAAGGGGCAGGGTGCTTATATACAGACTCGTGGACTTCTATGGCATACTTAGCTGGGATNAAACAATGAGTCTAATTTCATATTTGTGCTGTGATGCCCAGCAACTCAGGGTGGGGCAGTTTAGCTATCCAGGCCTCCTNCTCAAATCTCTGTAACAAAGAGATAAATCGTAATCCCTACCTTCAATCCCATGGTTTGAACAAAGAAAGAGAAAAAAAGCACTTCTGTACACATAGATGAAGCTAGTTTTTACCATTGCAGTTCCTGCTAAGTCAAAGGCATGGCTTGGACTCGCGTCCTCTGCAGCCTAATGGAAGTAGCATGCAGTTCATTTGTGAGTCTTGGGGTGATGTGCACTCGGTGAGAAATTATGCGCTTGGATTACATGGGCTATTAACCAGCTTTGTCTATTGAGGCAGTGACAGCTGCTAATCATGCCTTTTAATTCTCTCCTATTTTAAATTTGTTATTATTACTCTTACAGCGATTTTCTGATCGCTTCCCTTTCTCTCAGTTTCATTTTGTTTTTCCTTCAGAAAATTCTAACTGAACTCCTGACCTTCTGGGCCGGAAAACCGCCTCCTTTGCAGTACAGGCTTCATTTCCTCATTCAAGTTTCCTGATTGGAGCGCCCTCTGCCGGCTAACCAGACTTGGTGTCAAGGCAATATCCAGAGGCTGTGTGGCCCAGGTTGCTTTCTGTTTTCCTGATAAACGCCAGAACAAAAGCAATCACACCATGACTGTAATGTGAGGCTCCTTACAGACTACAGTCCATCATGAAAGGGAGACAGGACAGGAAGTGAAGCAGAAGCCATGGAGCAATGCCGCTTCCTGGCTTGCTCTCTGTGATTTGCTCAGCCCACTCCTCATACAGCGGAGGACCGCAAGCCCAGGGGTGGCACCGTCCACAGTGGGATAAGCCCTCCCATATCAATCATAAGTCAAGAAAATGCCCCCACCAACTTGCCTACAAGCCAATCTGATGGAGGCATTTTCTCAGTTGAGGTTTCCTCTTCCCGAATGACTCTAGCTTGTATAAAGTTGGCAAAAACTAACCAGAACATAAATGCAAAAAANATCACTTTATTGTGTACATTCCACTGAAAATAACTGTATCATATGGTTTTAATGTTCTCTCTGTATCTAGCCATTGACACATGGAAGACCCAAATGATTCCAAGTGTACAGCTCTGAAAGAACACCTCATCCCTCCTCTTGAAAAGTCTAGACAAGATCTGTGCTATGGTGCTTTCCAGAATAACTCCAAGGCCTGGTGAGGGTACCCAGCTTGAAGCTACCCCATTTATAGCGTGTGGGTGCCCCCAGGTGGCTTGGCAGGAGCCTCCTTTCTTCATTCTTACANCACATCTCCCAGAGCACAGCACTTCAGATGGAGACACAGGCAATATCCTTTTGAAGGCAAACCCTGTCACCTGAAGCACATCAATTTCAACGAAGCTACTTTTTTGAAAGCTCCCTAAAAAAAAAAAAATAATTCCCCACTGCAAAGAAGGATCAGCTGGCTTGCTTCTGGGGCTCGTCCATCCCTGACGTCTGTGATCTTGTGATAGGATTCCAATTTGCCTTCATGGAGGGCTGTCTGCTGAGTTAATTGTATGCGATCCTTTGTGCTCATCACTTATGTTTATTTCATTGCAATATTTACAAAGGGACTTTCGAAATAAGTCACTATGCAAATGGGAGCATGCATACAAGATCCAGAGGAATATTAAAATTCATTAACCTTATTTACATTTAAAGTATTATCATGTATATTTGAGCACAGTGCACCTGCCAGGAGGGATGCTAGGCCACATCAGCAGTCCATTGAATAATCTATCCACTGCCTGTATTTCCTTGTCAAGTGAAGTAAAAACTTCCTTATTTTAGACACATTCAAAATCACCACCGCACTGCTTTACTCATCAGCAGCTCTTATTTCTAGAGGAGTCTAATACAGATTTCAAGTTGTCCTTTGACATTTGAAGGATGAGTTTCCCGGAAGAAAATTTCCCATCTTTATTAATTTTGAAGTACAATGTTTCTCTTATCATTCACTTGGAAATTAAGGAGACCAAACTCATCCTTTTGGAGGCTAACAAATAAAGGTTTTACCTGCCTGGAACCCTCCCCCACCCCGAGGAACTCCACTATCTAAAAAGAAGGAAAATATGAAAGAGGAACCATCAAATTGGTGGCTTGGAGATTTACAAAGGCAAAGCAAAAAGCCAAAATTATTATTATTATTATTATTATTAATTATTATTATTATTATTATTTGTCATTTATTTGGCAGGTTGAAACAAGATCATCACAATAGCATTTAACTCTCTCTCTAGCTATAAGAATGGAATCTGCCGTAACCCACTTGGCTTTGGGTTATATAATAGGGAAGAAAAGAAAAACTTGGCCGGGCGGTGGTGGAGCACGCCTTTAATCCCAGCACTCGGGAGGCAGAGGCAGGCGGATCTCTGTGAGTTCGAGGCCAGCCTGGGCTACCGAGTGAGTTCCAGGAAAGGCGCAAAGCTACACAGTGAAACCTTGTCTCGAAAAAAAAAAAGACACTGCATTTTCCAAATCACTAACAGCTGAACTCATTCATTTCCAACTCTAACATCCATATCTTCCTCTTGGTGGTACTCAACACAGTAACTTAAAAATTTTGACTATTAAAANCACTCGGGAGGCAGAGGCAGGCGGATCTCTGTGAGTTCGAGGCCAGCCTGGGCTACCGAGTGAGTTCCAGGAAAGGCGCAAAGCTACACAGAGAAACCCTGTCTCAAAAAACCAAAAAAAGAAAGAAAAGAAAGAAAAACTGTGATCAGTAAGTAATTTCTGACAGGGGAAACTAAGTAAAGGGTGGGTTTTGTTCAACTAATGCCTTCTTGGCTTTGTGAATGCAAGTTAACAAATGGAAGAAGATGGGAGACTAACAGGGGAAGGTGGAATTCTCATGGTCCAAAGGAGATAATAAGGAGACAAGAAGAAGGTGAGTGGTGAGTGGTACCAGAGTAAAATAGCCCCAGAAATGGCAAGGCAGCCAAAAGATGAGGAGTTTCTAATAAACGACTGTGGACTTGTTCTCTGGCGTGTGTGTGATATAAATACCTCCTTCCACCCCTCCATGCATCCTCAGTGTCAGCCATGGTTTTTATGAGAGGGGATGACTCCAAGCATTGTGAGATTTCCATCAAGATCCATCCAGGCTGCAAGGACTTGGCACCTAGACGTAGAGGGCTCTGTGAGAACAATGGACCCAGAGAATGTCTGGAAGTCTAGGAGGTTCCTTGAATGTCATCCAGCCATGGGAATGGCGAGATGAATGGTGGGGTTCTTAAACCTTAGCCTGCATCAGAATTATGCAGAGAGGCATTTGTTAAAACTGATGCCTGTGCCCCACCCTAGGTTTTTACTCAGTAGGTCTAGGATGGGCTGGGGCATCTGTATTTCTAGCAAGTTTCTAGATGCTGCAGAAATGGAAGGCAGCTCTGACAACACATGGAGATATGGAGGTGTGGGGAGACTTCATTGCTATTACTTAGGTACTTACCATTTAAAGCATTTACCTAAAGTAGGAGTTCTCAGTAGTAAACACCACTGTAATTAACTGAGGAGCAATCATCCATATTAGTTACTCTTTTAATTGTTGTGACAAATACCTGAGAGAAGCAACTTAAGGGAAGAAATACTTACTTTGACCCATGCTTTGAGGGCATACACCCCATTGTAATGGGGACAACACAGCAGGAGGAATATGAGGAAGATGGTCACATTGTACCCATACTCAAAAAGCAAAGAGGGATGGATNCAGGGATTCTGCAGACTTTCTTGCTCTCCCCCTTTTACTCTGGGTGGGTCTTCTGTCTTCCATCACATCTCTCTGAAAATGCCCTCACAACTTGCCCGGAGGTATGTCTTCTAGATGGTCCTAAATCTAGTCCAGTTGACAGTGACAAGAACAATCACACTACATTGCAGGTTAAACCAGTATTTCTAGAGGTAGGAAACTAGGCCTTGCACATTTTTCTAGAGCCCTGCAGCTGTTTGAGTGTAACATCAGGATCAGGAAGCCCTGGCATAAGGTAGTAATGAAGGTAAAGTCTGGGAGAGTGGAAGTTGTGTTTTCTGGTTCAGAAAATTCAGGTGTGGAAACAGATAACCCCAAGTTACAGAAACAGAGTTAGCACTTGAGGAATCACAGCATTGCTGTCCCTGTCAGGGCCCACAGCAGCAAGTGATCAAAAGTGAAGTGGTCCCCATGCCATGCAAAGAGCTTAAGAGCTGCAAAGAGACAAAGACAATAGAGGGAAAATACTTCAAAGACCTAGAAAAGTAAAAGTTTACTGCATACATGCACATGACAGTTTGTGAGAGCGAATGAGCATGGATGTGGGTGGGTGGATGTGTGGGTGGGTAGGTGGGTGGGTGTGAACAGAGTGGGATTAAGGCTTAGGATGCATAGCTTAAGGAATGAGATGAACTTCCACACCCTCTTGGCTGTGCATGGAGGCCTAGACCTCCTATCAGGAATGTGGGATGCAGCTTTACAGACTTGCTTAGAGGAAGGATCCAGATTGGCAAAAACTGTGTGGGTCTCTCTGGAGCAAAGCCACTAAAGAAAAACTTACTTGGGCAGAGTGGTGAGATGCCTGGTTACCAAAGACAAACTCTATGAAAGCATTCATGTAGTTAGAAGAGTAGAGGTTCCCACAGTTCACATTTAAAGCAAGAAACCGTTCATCAAGATAATAACATTTTAACTTTAAATACTAGAACAGGAAACTGTGACCAAACAAAATTGTACTAAAAACCAAATTATAAGGCAGTTTATGGACAGAGATTCTAGAAAAGATAGAAGTGTCAGGACCCAACCTTTGGGTCCAAAATCATGACTCATCTACTTCAGTCCCTGAGGGGACACTGCAGGTTATAGTTTGAAAACCACTAGATAACTGTAAATCTATCATCAGCCTTCACTTTTCATTAAGAAGACTGATCTCGCTCTGTACAAGAGATAAATACAGAACTGTGGTATACTGACTGAACCCGGGGAAGATAAGAGGTTAGGCTTTATTTTGATCCTCAGATTATAGGAGACCGTGGAGTAAGATCTATCAGCATTATTCATGACAGTTCAAAGAACAACATGGGTTAATAATACATGGCACTCCCTTGGTCAGTCAACCAATTAGTGTATCTTCATATTTGGCTTTCATTCTATGTACAAGTCTACAGAGNTCGTTTGTCACTGTTCCTGGCTTTTCTTCTCTGTGTATTTATTTTCTTCATGTGAAGGGAAGGTAGACCAGAAGTACCTTTTCATCTTGGCTTCAAAGTCAAACTGCCTGGACCTGGGTCCTGTAGCATAAATGCTCTTACAGCTACTGTATTTGATAGTTAGATTTAAAACCTTATCTCAACAACCAACAGGAGGTCTCTATAACAAGGAAGCACATCAATGAAGAAAGGCAATTCAGATAGAAATATATGTAGGTAACACATCGGGCCCAACAGACGGGTAAAATGAACTGGAGATGCCTACGTGGGATTGATTACCCCAAACATCCCTGCCTCCCTATGTCTGCTTGGTGTCTTTAAAGCTACATNTTTAGTTTACTGCTACCTATTTTCTCCACTTAATGTATTTCTTCCCTCTTTACCTCATATATCATTTTTCATTATTAGGTCTCCAGCATAAAACCAAACTGAGTCCTATCTGAATATGTCCAATAGCAAAAGCTAGAACAATCACCCTCACTCACTTCTTAGCCTTGTTTTCCCAGCTATACCAGATCCAGGCTAGATTCCTACAGGGTTACCAATTAAAGCATTTAAAGACAGGAAGAGAATGAGAACCCATGGTCCACCTGGTACCTCCCACCTGAACGTCAGTCTGTTACATACACCACTACAATCTTTGACATAATCTCTTTAAATGTAATAATAGAATAGCATTCCAGATTCTGATAAAGAAGTAAAAGTGGAAGTTTATTTAAATAAATAGATAGATAGATAGATAAATAAATAAATAAATAAATAAATATGATAGATAGATAGATAGATAGATAGATAGATAGATAGATAGATAGATAGAAAGAAAATATAATATACCATAAGGACTCCATATAAATTTAACTAGGGCTTACCACCCTGTTTTTTTTTTAACTAAGCCACATTATCCCTACACCAGTGTATAGCTATAACATACCCCAGAAAAAAAAATCCATATGATAAAATAGGAAATTAATTTTGCTTAAGTCAAAGCTTTTTTAAACAAAAGGTTAAACAAATCCTACTNCATGTGCTATCACCCAGGTAATAATTATTCTCTAATGGAAGCTGNACCACCATCAAATTCTCCTGTGGCAGGTACCTGCTTCCATCTTCTGGGACAGAATTATAAAGTAGTTATGAAGCCGAGAAGATTTAAGATATCCCTAGAAGGAAAAAAAATCAAATCAGACTTAATTTAAAGGTAGGTACATTTCATTTTAAAGACCTTTTTATGAGGGGGGGAAACAGGTCATTAATTTTGATAGCTTCTAGCATAAATAGATAAACAAAGCTCCTNTATATACTTTACCTATTTGAATGTGTGGTGGGTTTAGTTGTGGAACTCATCTCCTATAAAATGCTTAAGCTAGAAAATCAACTTGTCGGAAAGATCTGTTTTCTGTGGTTTTCCTCTTACCTACTTTTCTGATGCTAGTTATTTACATTCTGGATTGCTGGTGGCAAATCCTCGCTTTTAACTTTGAAAAGTCCTTTTAAATTAATATATATTATGTACANGAATATATATTATATATGATATAGTAGATATAATTATAACTATATAATATATTATATATATGAATGATTTGGTGAGCTCTTTGTGTAGTGAAATGAATAAAGAGAGGTTGGTTGCTGCAGACTGAGGCTCCTGTCCGTAAAACAGATTAACTCAGATTTAGAAATGTAATATTAGTGGTTCACCTCGGGCTCCTGGGAGGAAGGGACGACATCTTGGATGACAGATTGATTTGAAAAGCAGAATGTGAACTTCTTAATTTACCACTGCAGGAAGGTCTCTCTGGAAATGATCACCAGGAGACGAGTCACAAATCAGGAAGATGTTGATGGCCTCAGACCTGGGGGAGGGGAATGCTTTCCGTTCGCCTAACAGACGGAAATTAGTCTACAGTGGCGATTCTCCATCGTTAGGCTACCTCAGACTCACCTAGGGACTTGTTAAGACAGATAGCTAAAGCCACCCCTAGCACTTCCTAATCGGTGGGTCTGTAATTGTATCCAAGAACTGATATTTTTACAAATCCCAGAGTGGGGTGGAAGCTTTGGGTCTCAGTCCTACGGTCTAGGAATCTGTGTGAATCACACCAGTCCTGAAATGGACATTTTTCTCCGCATAAATTAGTATTGGTATTTAGAACTGAATTCATCCTCTCCAGAACAACTGTGGATTCACAAACCTTTTGCTTTCCAAGTAAGAATTCATCATGAGTCAACTGGGGACAGCTTTACCTGCTGGCACAATTCTCAAAAACTCACGACGCACTGCATATGCTTTGGATTAAGCTTTCCTGGAGAAAGTACTTGAAAATGCTGTTGTCTCACTGTGGCCTCAGGTTCCAATCTATTTCCTAAATGTATGACTGGCACATTATTATTCCCATACATTGAACAAATAAGTATTGTCNTCTTCTACTTCCATCTTCAANCTTTTGTTAATTTCCTAGAGCAGTAAAGATCACACTCATCTATAATCAGCAAAATTTAAAAAAGGAAAGCTTGACTCCAGAAGTTATCTCCCCTCTGTTTACTTTTCATAAGAAATCTAACCTGAATCATTTGGTAATTACTGCAGCTTTTCAAACCTGAAGGCCACCGTGGGGATCTTGCTTCCTGCTCTGTCCTTCTGTGAATGTCAATGGATTTAATCCATGTCCTCACTGCTTCCTTCGCTCTAGGAAGGTGGATGCTGTAGTCCCCTGAGTCATCTCACCATCACAGTCAGAAAGAGTCACAAAATTAGGAGGAGACAACAGTACCTACAGCAGAAATCAAAAGCNTGCCATGAGACCCTCAGTGTAAATCTCACTGGCTGGCACTATTGAAAAAAAAACATTTCCAACATTCAGAAGGGTGGCAGGTTGTAGGCATAAGTGTAACTAGCCCTCTTTCCCCCAAACTGACATTTTGTCAGGGAAAATGAAAGGGGAAAACTCATTTTCCAGCACGTGCTCCACTGATGCATTTGAATGTCCCAACATAGACCTCAGCTCCCACTACAGTAAAAGGACATGGGACAGTCCTGGGAGTCCCCAGCCTAGGTGGTGACCACTGGACCTCNTTGCAAAGAAAGCATGCAAGTACTTGTGTTTCTTCTGCAAGAATCGCAATTCCACCAAGTCATTAGTATGTGATATCAATGTCATTAGCGAGACTCAAGACTTGTGAACATGGTGGTGAAAAAGAGCATCACCATCAAATATTCCNAAAGCCCTGCCTCAGGCAGGGAGGGCTTCCAGAAGGGGCATTCCATTCACTCCACTTCCTATAGGGCATGCCACGGCACTGGGCCAGCTACTAGAGTTGCAGACTGCATGGGACATCAGCCCTAATCTCGAGGACAGAGAGTGGGTGTGAGACTGACCAGAAAAGGAAGGATGGAAACTGACCAGAAAAGGAAGGATGGAAGCTGCTCCTCAGGTTGTTTCCATTTGCCACATCCAGGGAAGTTGGTGCCAGGAGAACCAAATGTACTGGAACCAAAGGCCATAAGGGGACAGAGTTCCTGACAGCAGTCATTCACTGTGCAGTCATTGNNTCTCCTCTCTGCTCAAGAGAAATCTGCCACCACACCCATTGCAGCATGATGCTGAGAGTTCTCAGCTGGCACCTGCTCATNTACTTCTCTGAGGGAAACTTAAGCAATGCCTGCTTTCTGGGCCTTGTCTCTTCAGTTAGACAGGAGAGTGGGGAGAATCGCCACCTGTGGTGATATTTTGTGTCCCCCAATAAAATTNATCTGAGGATCAGAGAAAAAAGGCCAGCCACTAAGTAGGTAANATAGCACACACCCTTAATCCTATCACTT
The DNA here is from genome assembly GCA_001675575.1 of Neotoma lepida. Classification (NCBI taxonomy): domain Eukaryota; kingdom Metazoa; phylum Chordata; class Mammalia; order Rodentia; family Cricetidae; genus Neotoma; species Neotoma lepida. The sequence goes on along the minus strand of LZPO01097362.1, from coordinate 51,352 downwards.
GGAAGGCAGGGATCTGGCTGAATCTCTGTGAGTTCAAGGCCACACTGGGGACAGAGCCAGGCATGGTGGCACACGCCTTAACTTCCAACACTAGTTAACCATAGAGGTCTGGAGGTCTGTACAGACAATATAAGTGACAGAGCTGGACAGGAAAAGGAAGTGATGTAGCTGGGCTGGGAAAGTCAGTTAGAGAACAGAACAGAAAAGGCATATAAGCGTGAACATACAGGAAGTTGCTCTCTTTAGGAGCTGCGGAGTTGGTGAGATGAGGTTAGCATGTGGCTGTTCCTATTCCTCTAATCTCTCTCAGGCTTTCATTCCAGTTTCTGACTCCGGGTTTTTTATTTAATAAGACTGTTTAGAAATTTGTCTACAGCCAGCAGCCTCCTAGGGTTTGTTACCCATTTCAGTGCTTGTACACATTTTGACTGGACTTGGCAATAAGCAGGAGAATATCAGCCATCACTGGAAAGCGCCATTCTGGAGCTGTGAGTTGCATCAGACAGCACCTCCTAATGCTCATCCTCCACCTCTGAAGCGCTTGGACCTTCTCTATCCAAGCCCTTCTCCTTGGGGATTTGTCTTTGAAGGAAGACCCTGTTTCTCATCCCCAGCCNCACACTTCAGGTCAGTCCGAGTGGGCAACCGGGCTTTGCAGAAGCTGAGGCATAAGCTTTCTTGCTTTTACAATAAAAGAGTTGGCAGGACCCAGGAAAAACAGCTCTTCTCTTTAGGGGAGAGTCTGAGTCTCAAATACACAGCAAGTGAGGTAGAACCCAACTTCATTAGAATTCTCCTGACCACCAAGCTCTCTCCACCATGTGCCTACAGAAGGCAAAGAAAGCCACAAAGGAGTTCGCTTGGCTGAAGTTGAAATATGAAGAATATTATTTCAATC
>LZPO01097361.1:87727-101155 GCA_001675575.1 Neotoma lepida | reverse complement strand
CATGTGTATTTACATTGTGGGAGCTTGAGTGTTCAGGGATGCACTCACACATGGAAAGCAAATGGTTGATATTGGATGTCTTCCTTGGTCCCTCTTCACCTTCTATATCAAGACAGGGTGTCACACTTGAACCTAGAATTTGCCCATTCAGTAGCCTAGCCAGTCAGCTTACCCAGGGGGTCTTCTGTCCCCACCTACTGCGTTTTGGGATTACCCAAGGTCACCTGGCATTTACATAGGTACATGGGGTCTGACTTTAGGTCCTTGGGCTGTATCGCAAGCACTGTATCTGCTGAGCCATCTCCTTGGCCCCTTCCTTAATTTTTTCCTTGAAATTTTAAAAATCAAAGCTAACCTCCCTTTCTCCCCTTCCAGGCTCTCTCCAGCCATCTTTTTATACCTGATCAACATCATGCCGTCCTTGTGGCTCCTTGAAATGCACCAAGGAAACCAGGTACTCTTTTCTAGGAAGCAGAAGATGATGTTCAGCAATAGTCCACTCTCAGAATAGAACATGGTTGGTTTCTGTTATACGCTTTTTTTAAGGGCTTGGAATTATCTAGAATTAAAGAAATAAGAGGCCAGGGACAAAAGAAAGTGATGTCATAATCTATCAAAAATAAATGAAATAATCACAATTACTATTGTTTTATGATTATTTAACTAGCACTTGTTAGTTGTCTTGCTATTGCTGTGGTTAAAATCATGACCCAGAGCAACTTGGGAAGGAAAGGGTTTATTTGACTTATACATGCCTGATTATACTCAATGAGGGAAGCCAAGGCCTAAACTCAAGCAGAGCAAGAGCCTAAGAGCAGGAACTGAAGCATTAGTCATGAAGGAGTGCTTCTTACTGGCTTGCTCATCATGGCTTGCTCGGCCTGCTTATATAGAACCCGGGACCACCTGCCTGAGAGTGGCACTGTCCGTAGTGAACTTGGCTCTTCTACATCAGTCACCAATAAAGAAAATGCCTCATAAGCTTGTCTACAGGCTAGTCTGATGGGGCCATTTTTTTTTTCAATTGAGTTTCTCTCGTCTCAGATGACCCTAGCTTGTATCAAGTTGACAAAAAAAATGAGCCAATCAACACAGCGATCTTCTTCTAAGATCCACCTTCCTTTTCCCACAACATGCTAGCTAGAGTTCACAGAGGAATGTGAACATGACATACTTATCTATCTATGTCTGTATGATGTGTGTGGATGTGATATATATATATATATATATATATATGTGTGTGTGTGTGTGTCTGGTAGATATGCATGTGCATATCTGAAACTGTCTTCCTCCTGCAGAAGCCAACAGAAGATAGAGGATGTTTTCCTTTGTCCCTCNCTGTCAAATTTCCTCAAGGCAAGATCTGTCACTGGACTCTGTCAGCAAGCCCAGGGATTCTNCTGTGTCTGTCCCTGCCAGCTCTGGGGTCACAGAATCATGTAGAAAAGCCTACCTTCATAGGGGTGTTGGGAATTTGCACTCAGGTCCTCATTCTTGCACAGCAAGTACTCCCAGCCACTAAGCCATCTCCCTATCTCTGTGAATATGATTTAGTGCTTGCAGCTTCAGGGGGTTCCAAGAAGTTATGCTAAGAGTCTCATTCTGCTAAGGCCTGTTCTGGCATTATTGGGAAGACATTTTTAAGAAATATAAAAGTGAAAACGAAACTGCGTTAAGAAAAAGAAACTTTATCTGTGCCCACATGAACACATTCAAACTTCGAGGTACTGTTGAAAACACAAGCGAAGTAGATTCTAGGAGACACACTTTCAGAGCTTGCTGGGACATTATAGTAAAACATAAATCTGTGGGTTGAAGAGAAAGCTCAGCAGTTAGGAGCACTTGTTGCTCTGGCAGAGGACTGGAGTTCAGATCCTAACACCCACATTTGGCTGCTCACAACTACCTGTAACATTTCCAGGATCTCTAATGCCCTCTTCTGGCCTCAACAGGTACCAGCATGTATGTGGGTACACACACACCTGTCTCTTATACACATCTAGATGTGTATAAGAGACAGGTACGAGCCTCGGAAGCTTCAATGATAAAATGCTTTAGGCAAGATTTGCTCAAAATTGACCCTGTATAGATTTTTTTGCTACGGCTGTTATTTTATATCAAGGTTGAGTCTCCAATTTATATGTAACTTTATCTGAAAATGCTTCCTGCAAACTTGAGGTACAAAGAGAGTCATTTACCTTTGTGGGCCCCTTCTGAAGAAACTCCCAAGCAATATCAATCATGTAGCCATGAAGAAAACCTTTCTCCTCCTCAAGTCTCATGCTGAAATTCATTAAAGTCCAAGGCAACCTCAGTGTCTGCATTAAAGTATTTTTGTAACTGTAGATTGGTTGATTCAAGTCACCATGGCTTTGATAAAAAGACCACAGCAAGCTAGAGGATCACTTGAGTCTCCTTTCAGGACTATGAAAATAAGCTGTGGTGATTTGAATCAATTTCTCCTCTACACATCCAATTCTACGACATGGCTATCATCCACAATAACAATTCATTTCTCCCAAATGCTTTCATAATATAAACGGATTACACCGCTAATTGATATACAGGTCAAATCCCATTACAACCAATAACATGCAACCAAAAACTCTCTTTGTAATGGGGGGGGTAGTTTTGAGCCTTGGGCAGAACTTCTGTGATTTTCATACTACAAAAGAAATCAAACCTTTATTGCTGTGGTTTGACACTGAAAATTAAAATGAATACCCAGAGATTGAAGCAAGCGGGGCAAGCAGAGATGGACAAAAAAGAGAGAGACAAAAATACTGGGATTATGTTTAAAGAAATAAAAAGTGGCATTTTGGAATTGAAGGAGATATAGAAATCCCCTCTGTCCTCTAGTGATTGTGATAATCCATTTTGTTGCATAGAAACTGACATTTCACAGAGTTTTCAGATAGATTTTTTTCCCACTTAAAGATTTAAGGACTCCATACCTTAGGCATGGTCCAGATATTTCTATGTTATAGACCAGAACACAGGGGCTTAGAAGGCTTTAAGTTCAGAACCAACACCTGGTCCAGAACACACTCTCGAATGTTTCAGGGGGAGCTTGCAAAGGATCACCCACATTTTTCTATGATGGAAAAGAATCATTTCCTTTTCATTTATGAAATGAGAGAGATGGATCAGTGGTTAAGAACACTTGCTGATCTTGCAGAGAACCCGAGTTCAGGTCTTGACACCCACTGGACCCACAACGACCTGTAACTCNGGTTCCAGGAAATTCTGAAACCCTTACTGGCCTCTTCAGTCACCTGAAGACATGTGGTATAAAAACACAGAGAGACATACATGTACACATAATTAAAACTAAAAAATAAATCTTAATTTCCATTCATCTTCTCCATTTATTTACATCCCAGTTGTTCTAGATGACAGTTTCATACCTTCATCCCTGGAGTAATGTGATCTACANGCATGTAAACAGAAATGTCCTTAGGATTTCAGTACTAACCACGTGGGAGCTCTGCTTGTGACAGAGCTCACTAAAAGTGATGGAATCGCCCGGCTCTTCATGAAGCCCTTGTTATCTTTGAGTCAAAGGGACATTTTAGGTTGTAATGACATAGCTATAAATAAGTACCATGCTGGTACCAAAATCACCTTCATAAAATTCCTTGTTTGATGAATCCTACTAAAACGACAGACACAAAAGCAGAGAAAGTCAAATTAGGGTTAAGGAGCCAATCCCCTGTTTGGGACAGCCTTAATGTCCTGCAAAGAAGAGTTCCACCAATCTAAAACTGAGTCACAGGAGAGGAGAAGAGCTCAGTTAGCGCCATGATGCACGTGCAAAGCTGTTTGCTTCCACATCAGTAGGCACTGCCTTCAAGTGTTACATTTTCCTGTAATAGCAAGATGTTTGTGGAGTTTTGGAGATAAAGGTTATCAGAAGCTATCACCTCACCACTTTTAACATACGGTATATTTTCATGCCTGAAACAAAAAGATGGCCAAAATTTTGTCTCTAGTGACAATTACATACTTAGGCTCACAAAGCTATTCTGCCAATGATGATTTGGGCTTTGGATCAAAGATTAAATGTTTTGTCTCCATTATCTCTTTTTTAAACCTTAGTGGCATGCATTTATACACATGGGCACATGTATGCATGTAACCACAACACCCACACACATGCACCTATACTCACATGAACAGGCACACAGAGTCATGTAAACACATGCACACATACACATTCACACACACATACACTTACTTGCACTTTCACTTGCATGTACACATATACATACATGTACACGCACACACACAGGTACATGCACACAGAGTGTGCATACTCCTAATTATTCATGTCACTGCACTTTCAACACTAGCCACTTAGGTTGAGAGAAGAAAACAATGGCTTCTTGGCTGACTTTATTGTCTACTCGTCAAATGGAATAAATGGTACGGTATTGAGAATAATTAGGAAAAAAAAACATTTCTTTTAGCTTTAGCTCTTTTTTCCCAATAATTTCTCTCTAGTGAAATGTGTAATCATGGAGTNTAGTGGTGATGATGGCAATTATGGTAATAGCTGGCGGTAGGAACTCTGTGTCTGTCTCTCTCAGACTCTTTCTTTGTGTCTCTTTCTCTGTCTGTCTCTCTCTCTCTTTCATGTGCATGTGTGTGTTTATAAAACATGCCAGCACTGCAGATGCTTAGAAAGAGTTGACCACTCTCTAAAGCCACCTTGTGAATATGTGACCACAGCGGCTACACAGCTGACTGTTGTCTCCTTATTGTCTTATAGATTTTTTCCACCTCATAGTTTATCTCAGTTTCCCAATATCTGGCTAGATAATATTATAGACAGTTCATTTGCAGAAATTCGTGTACAGNATGAAGAAAGGAAAGAAGGATATCATCTTTTAGGTCAATTATCAAATTTCCCACAGCCCTAAGTTGGCTTAGTAACAGCACTGGTGTCTGGGACACTGGATGTGCTGACTTTTGTTTGTGCCAATGCCTGGCCCGAAGGGTGAAAAGTAATTGGATTATTTATTTAGCTGGAATGATATTTTTAGATAGAGAGCTTTCTTGGTAAGAAACAGATTCATAAAATAATTGTATTCTCAGAGTTTGTATCACAATTATTCCAAAAAAGGTTCAAGAAAAGGACCCCAGTTACTAACCTATAGATTTTACAGCTGTCTGTGATGGCCCAGCATATGTATCCTCCTATGCTATGGGAAAAGGAGTCAGGCAGTGAGCAATATCCTTTGGTGTCTTCCACCTCATAGTCTGGTCTCAGGTAATGTTTACGAGGTCTCTGTAAATGTCTCACATCTTGCTCATCTCTTGCATGGAGTGAAGCTACTTTGCTGTTACTTTGTCNTGATAGTTTTTGTACACCCACCCTCACTTCTTAGTATTGCAGCACCCAGTTGGAGAAACTGGCACAGAACTTCAGCAGAAGAGAAGATGTCAACCAAACCCTGACGTCTCACAGACACACCAGAGTGCAAGAGTTCATTGAGAAGGTGAGAGTTTTCCCCGCCGTTCATGAAAAGTTTCATAAAGTTGCAAAACTTTCTGGCATAAGAATTGTAAAAGAAGATGTATTTCATTCATTAAACCCATATCACCTACATGATGATGTACTTTACATTAATAAACACATACATTAGGAANACAACTCTTACAACAAGTGTACAGAACCATAAACTAAAATGTATCATATTACAGCATATTAATTATATTGTCACAAATTTATGTGCTCTAATTATGTCTATGTTTTATATATAGTGGTGCATAATAATTATCTTCCTTTAATCAGAGTAAATTCAAATGTGCAGCACAACTGAGAGGGAGGTAACTGGATTACCCATATACCTCTTTCTTTCATACATANANAATTGCCCCTCTTAACATGNCTTGCANCTTNGAGATATTAGTCCAACATCTGTATAGATTTAAGGCAGGATATCACACAGCCAAGGTTGGCTAAAAACTCCCNATGGGAGGCCTTACGTTTTCAGAGAAGGGAATAGNGGGTGGGTTGGGGGGAAGGCTCAGGGATCTGTGGTTGGTATGTAAAACGAATAAAAAATTCCTTAATAAAGAAAAACTCACTATGTAGCTAAGAATGACTTTGAACTTCTAATCTTCCTGCCTGTGCCTTCCACATGCTAGAATTATAGGCATGTACCACCACNTCATGTGTATGTGGTGCTGGAGACTGGACCCAGGGCCTCATGAGTTCCAGGCACTCTACCAACTGAGCTATATCTCCAGTCCCAATATTTTTAACCAAAATATTTAAATCAGCACTGGTTTAAATTTTGATGAACCTACATAGATGTGTCATTGTCACTAAATGTCTATAGTTTAGATAAGAGTTCACTTTAGGGTAGTGTATGTTCTATGGGTTTAGACACATGAATTACAGTATCTATACGAAATGTGTGCTTGCCTATCAATGACCCTCCCTTTTCCACACACCCCAACCACTTTTGACAAGGGAGACCCCTTACTCTCTCCCTTCCTCTCCCTGTCCATCTCTCTTTATCCAACTCCCAGTGGTTTTCAACCTGTGGATTATGATCCCCTTGGGGGTCAAAAGACACTTTCACAGGGTCACCTAAGACCATCAGAAAACACAGATATTTACATTATGATTCATAACAGTAGCAAAATTACAATTATGAAGTAGCAACAAAAGTACTTTTACGATTGGAGGTCACCACACATGAGGAACTGTATTCAAGGGTCTCAGCGTTAGGAAGGTAGAGAACACTGCTCTATCCTTTGTTTCTTTCAGCCCTCCTTCCCTTCTTCCCCCTCCTTCTTCTCCTACTTCTTCCTCTCTCTTTTTGTGATTCAAGAGATCAGTCCCATGGTTCTGCACACGCTAAGCACATCCAGCCACTGAGAAGCTGGATGTGGCCCTAAATAGACCCACTTATACATCTTGTCTGTTGCCTTCTGGTTGAATTGTCTGGGTCTTNATATGCNTTGGATAATAATCCTTTAAATGTGCCTCTCTTGGAAATATTTCTCCCAGTGCCTCTGGCTTGTCCTCTCATTCTCTTGCCTTTTACACAAAAGGAAAATTTAATTTCAGTCAAGATGAGCTTACNAATTCTTTCTCAGATCCACCCTTAGATGTTGTATCTAAAATCAGCATCATAACACACATCATGCTGGCATTCCCTGATGCAGCCTTCTGAGCACTTTACAGCTTTACATTTAATGTCTAGTTCTTTGAATCTTGTGAAGAGTGGAAGCTCCATAGATCCACGTGACTCATTTATTTATTTATTGGCTTGTGGAGGCCTAGTTATTCCAGCACTATTTGTTTTTGAAAACAATTATCTCCACTGAATTACATTGGTAACACACTGAAAATTACTTGTGGGTTTGGGGGGGTCTGTTTCTGGGGTCTCCGTTCTGTCCCACGGACCTATCTGTCTATACTTTTTACCCAAAGCACACTGTCTTTGTAATTGCAGCAGTAAGTCTGAAAAGTCAGGTGACACTGGGGCTCCAGCTTTAATATTGTGTGAGCTACTGTGGATATTTTGGTTCTCCACGTTATCCTTAGACAACACTCACAAAATAACTTGATGATGATACGGTTGAGCTGGCATCAAATACATGTCAAACCATGGATCACTGACATNTTGGCAATGGTGAGTCTCCTTATCAATGAACATGAGACATCTCTCCAGTTAGTCCATCTTTGATTTTAGCCTTCAAGGACTGTGGACATAGCTTAGAGCTAGAGCATNTGCCTCATAGATACAAGGTCCTGTGTTTGACTCCCAGTACTGTCCAGAAAACAGGAAGACTGGTTTAATACCCTAGCATTTAGTAGTTTTATTATACCTATCTATCTATCTATCTATCTATCTATCTATCTATCTATCTATCTATCTATCTATCTATCTATCTATATGATATATATGTATTAATATAACATATATATTTTAACATAGATGTCCATATAACATATATGTACTTTAACATTTTGTTAGATTCATAACCAAGAGTTTTATTTTTCACAGTGACAATGTAAGTGATTCTGAATTTTAGCTTCAACATCTNTTTCTTTACTAGTATACAGAAATGTTTGACTCTTGAATATCAACCTTTATTCTATAATTTGTTTATTAGTCCCAGGAAAGTTTTTTTCTTCTTTCCCTCACCAGTTCTTTAGGACTTTGTACATATAAAAGTATGTAATGTCTGAACAAAGACAGTTCTATTTCTTCTTCCAATGAGTATAACTTATTTTCTTTTCTTATTTTATTGAAGTAGCTGAGAATATATAAATATATGCATTTGTTATTATATATTATATATAATATATATATATATATACACATATAATAGAAAAAGGTATCTGCCAAAATACAGTGATAGAGTGGCTTTTTTTCTTCACACATATTTAGCAAGTTGATAATGACCTATTTAAAAACAGTTTACAGAGGGACTCAAGACAAGCAAAGGTCTCTATTACCAAAAGATGTTTTCTAAAATAAGATACACTATTGAGCCCCAGAATAGAACAGAATGGTGCACGCATTACTATTCAAATTTCAGTTAGAACTTAACTGTGTCACTATGGACAAGTCACTAGTTTTTCATCTTAACTAAAACAGTAATATTTACCCTGATAATGTGTTGCCCCTGTGAGTTGAATGAATTATATGTGAAGCCTCATGGAAGAAACATTAAGAAGAAAGTGACAAAACATTTCTGATCTTCCTGCATGATTCAATCAGGTCCCCTTCTTCATTGGTCATTTCTCTTCCTCTGTACTGTGGCTTTGGGATGGATCAAGAGGTATATGTCAGTTTTGCACAAGGGTAGCTATGCCATTTGCAGAGGTCACCCAGAATCCTGTCTACTTGTGACATAAATCTTGTAATCTTTAAATATTTTAGCCTAAGTCAGTAGTAACATACCTTGAAATTTACTTAGAAATTAAATGGGAAGCTCCAAGATATGTTAGGGGACCAAAGTTTTTCTCAAAACCTAAGAGTAAAGGTATACCAAATTTTTCTTGCCAAATTATGGATTATTGAATAATATGCTATGTATTCAGAATAAAGACAGGAAATATTACAATTATTCTCTTTCATTAAGTAAATGGATGAACACTAACTTTTTCTGGTTAGAGTTTTAAAGCAATGATGAACAAAAGGAAGATAGTATTATGCTAAAAATTCCAATCTTAGTAAATTCAGATTTAAAATCAGTAAAAGGAAAATATTGGTTTTTTTAATAATTTTAATATGGAATTTATCAAACTTTGCTATGTGTTGTACTTTATTATGGACTATAATAAAATACATAATGATCTTTAAAACAGTATTACATTGGTCCTTTAACTATTACAAGGTATTGTCTTACTAACAGTGTAAGGTTTAAATTAGCCACATACTAAGTAAGTCCTACCTACCTTAAGGACCCCATTATATTCCCTTTTTAGAGTGTTTGTCTAAAAGGAGTGCTATTTTCCTTAGTAAATGAAGAATGACTCTTGGAAAATATTGACAACAGCACACTCGTTGCCATGTTGAAGTGGATAATCTTCTATACACTGACGGTTCCTAATCATGATGTCTATGGGATATCTCTGTTCAACAGGCCTTGGGGATTGCAGAAAATTTATCCATGGTATGCGAACCAGTCTGGACCCTAGGACTCCATCAAACACTGCTGTTAATATTGATCGTTGGACGGTGGCTTCTGCCCATTGGAGGCATCATTACTCGAGACCAACTCTCAGAACTTCTTCTGATGTTTGTGGGGACAGCGGCNGACATACTGGAATTCACTACTGAGACTCTGAAGGAAAATGACGTCAGGTAAGGTCTGATTTTAAGTCGGTGCCACACTGCTGTCTCATTGTCTCTAATTCGTACTTTGCATGAATAAGGTTTTGAAAGTATCCTTATGTCAGGGTTCCAGTGATGATTTATTCAGTCAATTGCCACATGAGCATCAGGACCTGAGTTTGGATTGGCAGTTCCCATGTAAATATTAAGCATGGTGGTGTGTGTCTATGATCCCAGCACTGACAATGTGAAGACAGGAGAATCTCTACGTCTTACTGGCTAACTATTCAAGCCAAATCTCCAGGTTCAGTGAGAGACTCAGAAGTAAGGTGAAGACAGATAGATGGACACACCCAACATCAAACCTCTGGGCTTCATATACACTTACACACATGTGCAGGCACATCAGCACATGCACACCCATGAACATGTATTCATACACACACACACACACACACATGCACATACACACACACATATATGTATGTATACCACATGTACTATATACACACATATATATTTAGATACAAACTAAGAACCAATCTTTATAGTAAAAAGGAAAAAAAGGGACAGGATATATCCAGCCTCGATTAGAACTGACCACCATATATTTGCACCATAAGTCCAGGAGGGCCAGAGCAGAACCACAGTGACTAGAGGTATTTGGAGCCCCTCTGGTGTCTCTTTCATCTTCAGCCGGGTGTCAGGAATATAGCCAATGGCAACATTTTCTCTTAGATCACAGCATAGTTCCAAGACACATGGAGAAATTGTCCCTTTCTGCAGCTGAAGAATTTACATTTCCCGGTGAGAAGGAAGAACCGAGCAGATGAAGTTTTATTGTATGAAATTTTATATTTAGTCAGTTTTGTTCAAAGCGCCCAAAGGCTTTCTGGTGGAGATGCCTATAAATTAAAACTTATTGAGTTGGTACTTTTATTTTTGCCACAAGCAAATAAACTCAGAATCCATGATCACATCTGTTTATGGAGCCGCTTTCTTCCCATTAGGGATTTGAGTCCCCGCGCCTGAATGTACTTTAAGCTTGGGTTGTTTTGTATGATGCTATAAAAATAAATTGGAATGAGGCTGGCTTTTAATGCTACAGTTTACTTTATCCCACACTCCTCAAACAACATAGCATAAAGCCTGAGCAAAGTACACCAACTTATTGAATAAACTTAATTTCTCAATTATAGTGTGAATCATTATTTATAAACAAGGGATAATTTTTTTACAAGAGCACTCATTGTTTTGTGCATAATAATTTTTCTTTTAGTTTATGAAGTTGACATTCTTTTTTGAGGAATCCATATGAATTGGATCACCGTCATCATGCTGTTTATTTTAATCTTGCGTTTTCAATGCCTCATGGTTGATCAGCATGTAATGCTTTCAAATATGTTTAGGATAATTATAATACAATGTCATTGCTAGAAGAACATGAATGGATTGTAATGTAGCANGTGAAATAATGAATGTGGATAGTTACAGAGACATGACACCATCATGATAACAAATTACCCCTATCTGGAAATGGATGCATACATGCTAAATATCTATAGAGAACAGAGGCAACACGGGACAGTAAAAGGGCTTGGGGAGGGCTATGTTTTATGGAGCTAGTCATAAAATGAGAGAAATGCCATACCCAGTTATCTTAATGGGCTCTACGAGTCCCATCCAGAAGTATCATCAAAGAGTAATGTATCCCGTGTTTACCAATAAATGTTGATTATTAAATAAGTTTATTTAATTGCTTGACCCATAAAAAGGACCCTTGGAAGTCACTAGGCATTGTTTAATTGACTAAGAACTGGTTTGTTATGTAACATGTGCCAGGTACTGTGTAGGGCGGAGCCTGGGAGCAAAACCATAAGCAAGTTATGAACCAAAAGCCACATAGTTCAGCCAGTTTTAGTCCAGCAAAAATTTAGGGAGCATTTGATGTTTCAAAACACCATCAATCCCCCAAATTTTTCTGTCACTTACAATTCAATCTGAATGCTTTCTGAGTATATATTTTGGAAAAATTGAACTTGCATTTCATGCAAGTTGATGCTTAATGGGGCTGAATAAATTATAGTTGGCCCTTGCATCTGCAGGCTTCTCATCCATGGATAGAAAGTATGCTAGAAATGATTCCAAGTTGATTGTAGGATGTGTGTGGNTTATATGTTAATGTTATACAATATTTTATAAGAACTTGTGTGTCCTACAAACACCCTCCCATGGATAGTATAGGATTTTTGTTACAGATTCTATTTTTACATATGCTTTTCAATTGTATTTTCTCAAAGTGAAGTCATTTTGTTTGGAAGACTCCTGGACTGTGCCAGTGGCCTTTTGCAATCTTCCATCTGCCCCCTTGCACCTCCATGACTCCAACGCACCTTACCCCATGATCAAGTCCCAGAATGTGTCTCGAGATTTCCCTCTCTTCAAAAAGCTTGCTTCCAAGTTCTAAGTTCCTGGCTTGGGTCTTACCTATATTTTAAGAAATGATACCCAAAATGTCAATTGTGCATGTGTGTGTCTGTGTGTGTGTGTGTGTGTGTGTGTTCCCAGAACAAGCGGCTGGATTCCAAGGAACTGTAGTTATAGATGGTTGTTAGCCACTGTGTGGCACTGGTAATTGAACCCAAATCTATAACTGCTGAGCCATCTCTCCAGTCTCAGTCCCACAATGATGTCTTATGAATTATTTTGGAATACCTTGCACAGTCTTGATGCAGGGGGAGGGACTTGGACTTGCCTCAATTGAATGTACCAGGCTCTGCTGACCCCCCATGGAAGGTCTTCTCTGGTCAGAGAAAGGGATGGGGGGTGGTTGAGAGGGAAGGTGGGGAGTGGGAGGAGGGAAGAGAGGGGGATCTGTGTTCTAAGTAAAATGAATAAAAAATTTCTTAATTAAAATAACATAGTTTTATGTAAAACGATGTACTGGTTTCTTTCTTAGGGGTCATATTTCTTGGTAGCATATATAAGAAATAAGAACAAATCCAAAATCAGAAGTGTGTTCCCTTTTCTACCTATGGAACTTTTTAGCTGGTGTGTGTGTGTGTGTGTGTGTGTGTGTGTGTGTGTGTGTGTGTGTGTTTCCATTTCATTTGATTTTGTGTACACTGTGAAGTAAACTTTCAAGTTCAATGTTTTTGGCATTAAACTCAGAATTATTTGTTGAACCAGATTTGACTAATTGTCTCAAAAATATTTGTTGAAAATGTTCTTTCTGAGTTCAGCTGCCATATTTACTCAAAATCAATTGACTACAGGTGTAAGAGTGCCAAGAGAGCACGTGTTTGTCTTTATACCAACATCCCACCATTGTCACTNTAGCTTATGGTGATTTGTGAGGTAGGGAACTATCGACACTATAGCACTGCTTTCTAAAATCATTGCTTCTTTTGCATATCCAAACAGATGTGATGATCTTGCAAAGTTTTATAAAAAGTCAAACACGCAAAAGGAAAACCTTGTGGTCTTGGTAGGAAGTGAGGTGACTTTAAGGGTCCCTTGGGAGGTTCAGAATCTTGACACTATGCAGGCCTGTCACCGGTGAATGTGAAAAAGTCTGAGCTTATATACTCTCCCATTCACCTTCACTTTCATGTCTTTCTCT
>LZPO01097361.1:62416-73568 GCA_001675575.1 Neotoma lepida | reverse complement strand
GAATGAGGACAAAATAAAGTAATGGTGTTTGTTTAGGCTCTCACACAGATACACACCATCACCAACATTAGAGAAGTATGTTTAATGTGAGTTAAAATTGAGTTTGAGTTCTAAACACTTGAGTTGAATGAAGTAGTAAAGTAGGGACAGTCTAGAGAAAGCACCTGTGATGGTCTGNCTGGGAACTCNGTCAAGAAAGTCACCATTCCCCCAAGAGGAAGACAGAAGGAAGAAGCAGAGAGCAGAAAGGGAGACAGGGTACTAGTCTAACAGAAAATAAGGCAATGAATAGAGAACACCCCCCCCAATCTTAGGATTCATACTATCCTAGGTTTCAAAGGAGAAACTAAAGTGCCTGGAGATTCTGCAACATGGCCAGTATCTCAGTGCTAGAGAGTGAAGCAGCCAGGGGAAGTACCAGGCTCCCCGACTTGAGGCCCCCCTGAGTACAGACAGGTCTCTGTTGCTTCCCCAAACACACACACAGGAGTTTCCTTTACATCTCATGCTCTTTAGTCTATTTAATTGGTCATTCCCTACAGGGAGGTGGAAAGATGATGTAAAACCTTTAAAGTGGATGGAACCACATGGCCAGGATGCAGAGGGCTGAGGTGGAGAGAAATGTCCTCTGTTCCTCCATCCTTCACCAACAGATGATCATTGGTGACTTTTCAGCTGTCTATTTCCATCATGCATTTCAGAATGGTAATTGCTGTTTCCTTCATTTTCAGTCCAGTTGAAACTGGTATGCCCCTCCTCTGTGAAAGCCAGGGGCTTCCTCAGACTGTTCCTGTGCCAGTACAGTGCAGATCTATGGGCCATTGGCCTCAGCTTCTTCATCCAAGATGGCCCCTTCCTTGTTGTGCGCCTTGTGTTGATGATCTATTTCAAAGTGATCAACCACATGCTGGTGTTCTTTGCCGTGAAGAATTCCCTAGTGATGGCACTGCACTTCTACCGGCTGGTGGCTTTGATCATGGCCACCCGTGCTTCCATGCAAGATCATCCAGAAAGCCTCCAAACAGGGCACAGTGGCCCAGACCAACCCAGTGAGAGTGGGCCCAGTGAGTTGGAGGACACCTCCAGGGAGGCNCTGCCTCTGCAAACCTCACCTGTCACCTCTGAGGAGTCCTACCCCATACCTTAGTTACTCATTCCCAGCATGTAGCCGGGGAGACTTGACTCAGCTTCTTCTAGATTGATTCTCTTTTTACCCCCCTGCCCCTGCCCTCACCCAATTTTTTTGCATACAGCAGANTTTAAGGAAACAACATGAAAAGATGATCCTGTATCAAAGCCAACATACTCTTAATTTTTTCATCTGANTGGAAGAAACTTTGACTGTCCTTACAACCTCCTGTGATGATAGCAGACATTAAACCATGCTAAGAACCACTCTAAGTGACTGGTTCTACGGAACTGTTTGGAAAGTTGTAGACAGGGGTGATATAGCACACCCTCCAAAGATTTAGGGCTGACAATTACTATCCCCACAACCAACCCTCTAGGGTGACGTGGTTATACAGAAGCCTTTAATTGTGGCTGGACTGTCAGACTCTCTCAACTGATCTTCTCTGCATTGAANAAAGAAAGTGTATATTCAATGAATGCAGAACAAATGAGGGGGAAACGCATTTAAATCAACTTGCCATGGGATGGAAGCTGGGAACAGGTAGCTGCACAGGCCCTCCCAGGAATCTCCTTCTTCTAGACCAAGGTGGTATTGTGCCATGGTACCTATNTTCTTAGACAATAGTGACAACTTTGGGCTTGGGTAGCACAAAGTTGACAACAAGCCATTTCAGTTTGAATACCAAGTGAATTAAGATTTTCTGCATTGTCAAGGTGCTTCACAGGATCAGGTTCTAGGGAGCCCTGGCATGCAGTGATGAAGATGTTTGTGGCCCTTAGTGTTGCCATGGTTTCTGGTAGCTTCCAGTAATCACTTCAAGAGTAGCAACAGTAGCAGAATAAGTCACAGCTCCTGGAAAATGCCATCCCTGGCTCNAGCTTGGTTTCAGGAACAAGATGNTGGGAGGTGGTGCCAGCCTCATGCACAGGGCCTCCACCAATGTTGAGAGTCACCACATGCNACCCTATCACCTNCTGGGAATCATGGTGGCTTTGTTTCCCATGACTGNNATAGTCTTCCNCTACCTTNACACATCTCTGTACATTCTGGGTGGAAATGACTCCAAACCTTTGGAAGCAGCTCATGCTTTTAAATACGTGGTGAGAACTGGACTTGGCAATCTAGCAAACAACTCTGAAATTGTACTGTTAGAGTTCAAGGCATCAACCAACCCACACTAGCATTCCCAGGAACTCAGAGGCATTTATTCAAGGAACTTCCTAAATTAGATGTGACCATTAGATGATCAATTGGGACATTTTCTTAATCTATGAATTTCTAATATAACATGGTATTTATCCACCACGTTTGATAACACATTTTATAAACAAATTCTATTTTATACAAAACCACAACTGTTTTCTAATAATTTCTACTTCCTTTATTCCTTGTGCTTTCCATTTTAACAATGTCATAGTTGTAAAATGTGCAGGAAACAAATGGGATGCATTTATAATTTTTCATAATAATTGTATGCAAGCTAAGGTCTAGATTGTATTTATATAAAGTGAAGAATGTGACNATTTTAAAGGGGTGTTATTTAAAATTCTTAGCAATGGGGCTTGGGGAGATGTCTCACGGTTAAGAGCATGTGCTAATGCTGATGCCCACTGCCCAGGGCTTGCAATGCCCTCTTCTGGTCTCTGTGGGCACTGACTGCACTCATGCACAAGCACACACACACACACACACACACACACACACACACACACACACACACATACACTTACACACACATAGAGAGATAAATAATAAAAATATTTTTAAATAAAATACTCAGCAATGGGAAGCAAAAGGGAAAAAATAATAATACCTGCTATTTGTCAAACTGCCTCAGCCATCTCTCNCAGTGCTGGCTTCTTTGTGTTGAATACCTTAGCCNGTGACATGTATGTGTCACTCCTTACTGCCTGTTTGCTCACAGCATATTTTTTGTGATTTATCTTTTTCTCAGAAAAATAAACACTGAGCCTCTAAAAATAGAACATAAAGTAGTATGACTATTGCAAGGATATTTTTAAGTGCTTTCAAATCTGAGGCTTGGCTTGGTTTCANNACTTTCTAGTGTTTAAATAAAGTATTTTGTAATTAGCCCTCCTCCTCAGGCCTGTCCAAAATCTGGCTTAACTTAGAATGCCAGGAAGTCAGAGAGCACCCAGGACCAGCTTGGTAATTAATGGATGGTCAAAAATAGACACACAGTCTTCAAGGCTTTTCCAGGAAAATCTGCTAAAGGCAGCATTTAGCCTAACTGCCAGTGTTCCATTTCCTTCTGCTGGCTGCTTTGATCATAGCAAAAATGTCTGTTGCTTAGTCTAGGTTTTATCTCTGATGAAAAGTTAAAAATGTATTCCGTGAGTTGTATGTTTGTGATTATTACTATTATTTTACCCCTTAAAATTGTATGTTTTTATTGTAGACTGGTGCACACTGTAATTGTTTTAGATCTATTGACTGTGTCTTAAACACCACAATACTGTGCTTAAGACGAGCATACTGCTCTATCTTTGATTATTCTGCTACTTTCGGTTGCAGTTGAAAATGAGTGTTAGAATGTGGAGGCTTAAACTGGTTCATAACATNGGAAGCTTCCAGGGAGAANTCTAAGGGAATTCTGCCATTTGCTCTGCTGTCCCACCACAAGCCCTTCAGCAGCTATGATGACATGTCCAGATGATGCTGGGATTCACTACTACCAACACACCTCTTTATTCAATAGGAGCCTTTCAGAGTTCTGGGAAGGCACACCTGACAGGTGTGAACCTGTTAGGATTGTCACAGCCCGGAGTTCTGTGTGGACTTTAATCATCTTGGGCATGTAGTATCGAGAACTCTTAGCCGGATTCTCCAGTGAAAAGGGAGAACTGTTGAGATGAGGCCCATTGACCTCCCTTCCACTCCAGGACTCCTTAAAGTAGACTGCACAGCCTCACAGATCCAACAGCCTTGAAGTATGAGATACAAAGACACTGTTAGTTCTTCGCTGTTTTCCAGTTGTAGGCTTTGCTTTTCACTTAGTGGAACTTTTCATCTGTCCTCAGACATGTCTGATTAGGGCNAGACCAGTTGGAGGCTCCATTTAACTTTCAGGATGGCAAGAGCAGCTTGACAATGATCGTGGAATGATCTGCCGTGGCCTTCTACCTTATCAGTTTTTATCTTTGAGGTCTTTTTTTTGACTGAAAAAACATGTGAGTGTATTTTCTGTGAGTATTTCTATATTTTGCTGTGACTCGCCTTTTTGTTTTATTATGGACATTAAATACTTGTGTACTTGTGTACAGCTTTCTTCCAGTGCCNTGCCTACTTTGTGTTTTTCTCTAATGCAGCTCATTTCTTTCATGGTTTTTAAGCTCTGGCTTAATAAGTAAAACTGATCTATTTAGAACATGATTAAAGTGGCATTTCCAACCAGCGAGCAAAGAATGACCAATTTTATAAATGATGTTGGAAAATGTTGCTATCCATCTGGAAGGCATAAAATGGGATTTTTATCTCATGAAATCTATAGAAATAAATTCCAGATGGATTAGATCTCATTGTAAAATGAAAACTATAAATATTAGATGGAAATACAGAATGTGTCTTGAGCATGTGGGGGATGGGCAACTTTCTCTGAAGTAAGACCTAAAACCCAGACTTGACTGGCAGACATTTCTACATGAACACTTCACATTTCTGAGTGGCAAAGAGTATCATGAACATACCAGCTGGAGAAAACGGGAAAAAATAAGCTAGTGTAGTCAATAAAGAGAAGGGTAGATATTGAGAAGGAAGAACCAAAGGTATATTTATCCATAAAAGACTGGGCATCTAAAAATTACTAAGACCTAAATAACAATTTAATAACTAACTTAAAGGTAAACAAACCCAATAGCATGTACGAACAAACAACACGCAACAAACTTTTGAACAGATTCCCCTTACAATATGAATTAAGGCCTTAAAATGTGTAAGTTTAAACTTCAGAATTTTAAGAAAAGTTTCAGATGATGCTGAGAGTCATAAATGAGTAAGTTACCAAAGTAGACATATTCTACTGGGCAGTAATAAGAGGCACTGAAAATTTAGAGGTACCAAGTTCTCCCAAATTCATCTATAGATCTAACATCATCTCCACAGTGTTAGTAATAAGATCCTTTGGCATGTATACCATGTGTGAGCACAGCTGTCAAATGTCTTCCTCAGTTGCTTTATACATTTTGTTGACTAAGGCAGGATCTCTCCATGAACCCAGTACTAGCTAATTCAGTCAGTCCAGCCAGCCAGCTCGCTTGTTTCTGCCTNCCAGCCCTGGGATTACCAATTGCCTGCCATCCAGGAAGGCGTGTTCATGAGTCCTGGGGATTCAACTTCTGCTTCTCCCGCTTCTAGGGCAAGTGCCTTACCCACTGGACCAGCTTCCCATTCCAAGTCTTTAATTTCTAGTGGCTACCATTGATTTTAACAACAAGCTTTACATTCTAGTGACTACTTCTTACGCTAGAAAGGATATGTTATAATGAAATAAGCATAAAAGAATAGCTGGAACATGTCTTTAAAAGACAAATGGAAGAGTGATTTCAGTATATTTAACTACATTACACAGTTACAATAGACAAGAGAATTTGGTTCTGTCGTATGAATAGGCAAGCCAAAAATTTGAATGTAGTAAAGTCAATAAATATGCTGAACTACATAAGGGATTTGGCTACATGATAAATCACAGGCCAGGAGTAGAATATTATGAATAGTTTAGGTTTTGTAAAATATTAAATTGGATCTTTACTTCAATCCATATGTTGAAAATACTTCCAGATGGATCAAGTGATTAAAGATTTAAAATTAAAAAAAAAATAGAGACTGTTGCTTTTGTACTTAAAATGGCAAGAATGACTTTTTAATAAGACATAAAACAAGGATGCAGAGGGGATTCACACAGCAGCTTATGGAAAATTACACATCATAAGAACATCCCAAGCAAAGAAAGCTGACCAACAGACAGGTCAATAGAAAAATGAAACACCAAACTGGGTGGATGGGCTTGCCACAAGTGTACCTAAACATGAGTTTTCCTAAGGAACAAACAGCTCTCAGAAATAAGAAAAAAAAGTAAAATGCCACCGGAAACCAAAAACAGGAGCAAACGACTTAACATATGATTCCAGGCAGAGTGAATCAAGTCACGAAATAAACCACAACAAAATACCATTTGTCAAATGAAAGCTAAACTATGAATAAGAACTTTTCACATGTTGTGCAGAAAAAGAGGCCACATTTCTTAGGCAGTGCTAGAGTAGGAGGAAGCTAGGAGAAGGAGGTACCACTCTCCATGGGCAGTGAGCGTCCACACTGGTTCACTTTGACAATAGAACTCAGTGATGAAAACTAACGTTGTGATCTGACCCAGCAACTCCATGTCTAAGCAACCATCATATGATTGTATGTATGCAAAAATGTGAGAGCAGGCTGTCCCTGGAATAATGAACAAACAATGGGAATATGATACCCTATCAATTTCAGAAAGATTGGTTGATCTAAAATCAATGGTAGGAGCAACCACTTAGAGATTTTGTTAAAATTAAGGATAAATGCAACTTTGCGTGTTGCTCTTTTTGTGTTATTAACACCTTCATAAGTAGCTAATAAGCATGAAACAATGCTTATTTTAAAGATTATAGACACTTCTGACTCTGATTTGTTTTTATGCTCTTTACTTCTTTATTAAAGATGTATTTATCTTTATTAAGGGTATGAATTTTTTTGCCTACATGTATGTATTGCACCATGTGCATGCAGTGCCTGTGGAAGCCAGAAGAGGGGGTCAGATCCCATAGAACTGCAGTTGCAGATGGTTGCTGGGAACCAAACCTGCAAAGGCTCTTAGTAGGTGAGGCATCTCTTCATCTCTTACGCTTTTAATAGCTTGGATTTTAGAAATTGGCAAATTGCCTTCCACACATTAAAAAAAAAAGCAATTATCAATAAAAGGAAATCTTGCTACCTTATAAACTTTACAAGAATCTTCTCTCTTGTACAGAAACGTTGATATCCTTTTACAAATAAAGTAGCAACCATTTCTATTTAATCCAAGAAAATAAAGACCTTACCACTATAACCAAGAGAAATAGCATAAAACACTTGATAAATCAACAGCTTAGACCATGTCAAATTCTGCTTGCCCCATGAAGTATATTGAATACACAGGAAATGAAATCATGACTAGATCTATAACAGCCCAGAAAATCAAACTTACTAAAGGATTCACTGGGTCCTGATTGATAAGCATCACAGAGATTGTGTTGTAATTACTAATCCAATAAATCCTTACTCTCTGACATTTGTGGAGCCACCAAAACAAGCCATACAGAAATGTAGCTTTGAGTTACATAGCACAACTTATTTTCTGAAGAGAGACAGAAAACTGAATGGAGCCTTGGGGGAGAAGACTTCTGAAAGAATCAGTGTGTTCACTTCCAAGTCCATTTTCACAGCTCATCTCATTTGAGTATGTAGCCATTCTAGATTTTGTCAAATATTTACTAAATGTACAATGGATTGTGGTACATGATCTAATGGGTCATATGCAAATCTGATCAAATTGTGGAGCAAAACAAAAATTCCTAAGCCAACCATATGTCAGATACCATATAGACTTCGTATCCAGTGAAGAATCTGGGCCAAGGAAAATTGGAGCTATAAGACAAATATGTTTTCTCTGTGGAGGCGATGCTCAGCTCCTGCCAATCATGTGGCTGGAAAATTCAGATGGCTGTGGCTCTGGTATCTTGGGGGTTGTTCCCACCTTCTGGCAAAAATTTCTGCTCTCTATTACTTAAGGGTTCCCATGTGACCTGAGTGACAGCTCGTAGCTGGGTCAAAAGCTGAAATGATGTCATCAGCTGTCTCAGTTTCAACTGGTTCAGATGACTAGTGGGTTTTACTGGTTTATCTAAGTCAAAGTGTTTTACAGATGCCGTGTTTGCTCTCTGTGNGTCACAGATGCAGCATGCACGTTCTACAAGGGGAACTCACTGACTCTTCCGCTCNGGCACCAATGGCAGAATCACATGCACCCATGACCCTTTCTCTTTGTTCTTGCTTCTCTTTCCTAAACAGCCCCCAGTTTTGCAAGGTGTTTGTGTGGTTGCTTCTGCTTATGTTTCTCCCCCATCTTTATCCTGCCATGGAGAAAGCCANGGTTTTGTAGAAGAACAAAACTGAGTGAATGAGCATATATTACAANGGGGATTTATTAGATTGGCTTACATGGTACAGCCTGGAGGCTGGACAGTTCAACCATGGTNATCTGCCAACTAGCAAGCCAGAAAACTGACAGCTNCTCAAGACATGAGGCTAGATGTCTCAGCAGTTAGTTGCAAGGTGTTGCTAAAGGACTAGCTAGGGGTTTCCCTGAGAATCCCTGGTCTTCAGTCTATGTTGGAAGGATGAAGAAGCTGAGTTCCAGTGTTGGTGAGGGAAGATGGCAGCACTAACAGCAGCACAGCAGATGCACTTACCAGCAAGGAATACAGGCAAGCAGGCAAAAGCAGTTCTGCTTTTTGCTCAGACATATTTCTATCTGAGCTGCTACCCCCACGAAGGTGTTGCTTACTCTGGGGAGGGGGGTCTTCCCTGTCCACTCATTCTTTCAGGAAGTAGCCTCCCTGCTTAGTTGATTCCAGATCCAATCAAGCATCTCTGAATCAACAAAATCAAAGTCCCTAAGACATTCATAAAGACATGCTTGCCTGGACCCAAGGCTTCAGCTCCATTCCCCATCATGGCAGGCTACCTCTGCCTCTCACAAAGTAGCCACCATAATAAACTTTCCTGCACCTGTCACTATCTTCTACACCATGTGCTTCTAAGCAGAGCTCTTTGTTTGTGTTTTTGTTGTTGTTGTTGTTGTTTTTCCCAGCAAACTCCCTACAACACCTATTTCACTAGTAAATTCNTGTCTAATTGCCATCTCCTCCCACGGACAGCCCACATATCCAAGGGAAGAAAGACCCTCAGCAGCCACTCTTCCATCCTGCCAACAGAGTCCCCAGCCCTGACTCCTAATTTTTGGAGTTAGCATTGGATCAACAATGCCAGAGAAGACGAAGTAGACACAGGACTGTAACTGCTTATTCATCAGGAACCCCAGCGACAGTTTCAGGAGAAGCAACAAACCCTGGATCTCTGGAAGTTTCCTCTTCTTGAGTCTGGATAAGCTGTACAATTTCCTCCGGTGTTCACTAATCCTGTCACCTCTACTTAGACAGCCTTGGTTTTGCCTGCCCACTGAGTCCTGGTCCCTACAAAGATTTTGCTTCACCCTACCAACAACATTTCTCACTCAAGCTTTTCCAGCTTGTTGGTACCACCCTCCACAAAAGCTTCTGAAGGCTCAACTCAAACGTTGCACTTTCCTACTTCCAGAACTGAATGGAGCTCCTCTTTAGCCGTGGTTTAGAGAAAGATAGTCTTGCCTCCATCCCTGTTCTCATCATCTGGGTTGTGACAGTGTGACTGTGACCCTATCTCTGCTGTCTTGGCAGCTGCCTTGAGGCCACAGGTTATGATTTATACTCCCTTATAATAACCATGGAATTTGGTTCCCAGAATTCACCAGGATTTTTTTTTCTAACTTTCTGTTACTTCTTGGGACATCCCTGCCCCCTTCTCCTACTCTGAGCCAATCACTTCTCATTTGATTTCAGTTTACACACAAGATTCTCAGGGAAGCCATCACATTTCTCTTTCCATAATATTATCTCATACATTTTGCTATAAATTTATTCTCCCATAATGTTCATATATATATACATGTATATATATGTGTGTGTGTGTATATATATATATATATATATATGATCACATTCATTCCCAATTATTCACTCTTATCCTGCTCTTCTTTCACTCTGAATTACCCCTTTCTTCTTCCCAACAAGTCCTCCTCCTACAGGTGTGTGTGTGTGTGTGTGTGTGTGTGTGTGTGCATGCTCATGCTGTGTGTGTACTTGTGCATTTGTTAAGGCCCCTTGCATGACCTTGGATGGGATTTATTTACTAAAGTAAGAGCAACTTGCTAGTGGTTACACCACAGAGGAACATAATCACCCCATTCCCCAGAAATTATTAACTGCTTACAGCCCCTTGGGCAGGAAAGGGGCCTCAGGATCCTTCTATGATAGACAGTTGATGGGCCCAGTCTTGTAAAGATAACCACAGCTGAAGTGAGTTNGTGACTTCACCAGCCATGACACANGCCAGAGACTGCATTTCCCAGCACTCCTTCCTATCTTCACGCCCTTGTGTTCTTTCCATGCCCCTTTCCTTGGTGTTTCCTGAGCCTTAGGGAAGGGAGCATGAGTTTAGGAATAATCACTGAACAGTCACTTATTCTCATCACATCAATCCATTATGAGTCTCTGCACTAACCTCTGNCCATGACAAACAGAATCTTTTCTCAGCAAGGCCNAGAGCAGCACTGTGTATAAACACAACCATTTAGAANGCAGTCTGACACCAAGTCCATTGAACAAAAGAGGAGTGGTTGGCTCTTGCTTATGACCTCCTCAGCCTGAGGCTTTTGAATGGGCTTTTGCAATAGCAGACATAATCTCCTTCCTGCCAAATGGGCCTGAAATCTAATCAGAATGTGTTTGGTTATACCCATAACAGTTATGCCCCTAATGCATCTGTGGGCACATCTTACCTGGAGTGTTACTATTATTGTAGCACCTAGGGTCCACAGCTGAGTAAGTTCATTGTTGACTGCCCTCCCCCAGCAGCCAGCCTAGCACCTTCCAGCACTGTGAAGGCTAGTCAGCAAGGAGGAAGNTTCCAACTAANTTCCAGTTTGGTTTCTTTACATTTTGCAACCAAACCATGTGGCAANAAGTCTTACCATGTAGCTCTGATGGGCAGCCAAGAGCAATGGCAATAACTTGTATTATGTGGGGGAGTTCCGAAGCCTCTCTGATTAACAGTCCACAGGGAGGCATCCCCTGTCACCCACTGGGATTTTCATAGTTTTCAGTTAATAACTAC
>LZPO01097361.1:11995-22834 GCA_001675575.1 Neotoma lepida | reverse complement strand
ATAAAATACCTGATCTAAGCAATGTAGAGAAGGGGGCATTTCATTTTTTCTGACTTCGAGCAACTACAGTTCACCATGGTGAGGAAGTCATGGCGGGGAGAGCCTAAGGGAGCTGATTGCATTGTGTCCGCAGCCGGACAGCAGAGAGAGGTGGATTTGAATCCTCTGTTCATTATTTCCATGTTCCTTCTCGTTTAGTCTGGGGCCTCTGCTGGTGCGATAGCAGCATCTACATTTAAGGTGGGTCTACCCTTCTGGGATGAACCTGCCTGGAAATGCCCTCACAATATGCCAAGAGCTGATTCCAAATAAAGTCAACTGAACAAGGAAGACGAACCATCACAAATAACTACTGTCTCCTCCCACATAGTACAAAATATATTTCAGATGAAATATAAGTTTTAAACTTTATTGGAATTTAATATAAGTGCTATCAGAGAACTAATTGTGGGTGCTATAGGGAACGGAGTACAGGTGTTACCAAAATAAACTGGTCACCAAAAAAAAGCATGAAGATAACAGATAGTACATTGATAAAGTTGATATATTGTAGAAAGAGAAAGATGCCAGAAATCTATTCCAGGGGGAAGAAATATAGGATGTGAAAATAAAATTACTCAAAGAACTAAAGAAATTGAACTAGCACCTGCCTCTGACTATGGTCATTAGGAACAGGCAGGAGCTGTCGGTAGAGAGAAGCAGGGTACCAAGAGTGCGAGGATGGTTCAATCTCAGGAAGTATGTTGCTGNAATGCACAATAATAGCAGGCAAAANGAGAAAGAGCAGTCTGTGATAAGAGNCAGAGAAGGCATTNAACCACNCTCATGAAAAGGCTCTTGGCCAAATGGTCAAAGNGCATNCTACCTTAACTTCCCAGTGGCTCTCTCCTAAAAATGCCAAGTTCCTATTNGATAATACATGAAGTATTCAAAGTCAGAAGTGATGTGTGTCTGTTACCACGTTTCCTTCACATTACAATGGCAATTTTAGNCAAGACAGCAAGAGGGGNAAAAATGAAAGGAAATTAGGCCACCTCATGGAAAGAATAGAGAGGGCCATCTTTTACTCAGAAACTTCCCTTTAAAGCCAGTGAGCAGATAGTTGTGTAGTGAAGGGCTAATGTAGAGTCACTCAACAATATGCCAGTTCACCAAAGCCTCACTGGTAACACAACTTCAAGGTGGTAATAATTTTGTGTGTGAATTAGAGACCACAGCAAATGTTTGTCGTCTTCAACTTCCTTGTATCATCTGACTTTTAAATTCCTTGGCAATTTGCACATCAGTTTGCCACACACTGTGTGTATGCATCCCACTAATGACAGAGGGAACATGTCCTGTGAGGCCCTTTCTGTGTCTTTCAAAATATGTTCAGTATGTAGTGGTTATAACTACAATGACCACAGATTTATCCCAACAGTCTTTTAGGGATTGCAAAAAGAATTTTATAAAGATATCCACCCTTGGATAAAAGGAAACATCCCAAACAATGGCTTTGAATATTAACTATTTGTCTTGAATATGCAAATGCCACAAAAACATATTTCTCTACGCATCATCGGCTCTTTGACCTCAAATTAGTTTTTTGTTCACTGTGTTAGCCCAGTTGGCTGGCATATGTCAGAATGAGGCTGGACTTCATGGGAAAGGCTGCAAATCTTAATGGCACATGTGGTCTATACATCATATGAAGGATGTCAGGCTAATACAAATTACAGGTAGTGTTATACAAAAATCTTTGTGTTTATGTTTTAATGCTCTGCTTTCCTTATAAAAACTGTAATCTAAAAGCTACTTAACCACCTCACAGCATAGTTTAGCTATATCATGTGAGTGATAGCACAATCTACCTAAACATAAGAAGGATTAAATAAACTAGGCACTATTAAGAATACCACTATTTGTGCCTAAGGGCATATCAGTACCTTCCTTTTATTTCTTCTGTTTATGAGATCAAGTAATAACCCTTGACCAAACNCTTAGTTTGCTCTCTAACCACTAAAGCTATCCATTGACTTAAAGAGGAAAAGCATCATGATGCCTCAGACTAAGAACATCAAGAGGATGTAAATCTCATAGAATTTGATTTTTATAAGCTTAGAGAGTTTGTGGTGGTTTGAATAGGAACAGTCCCCATAGACTTGTGTGTTTGTATGCTTGGTCCATAAGGAGGGGCACTACTAGGAGGTGTGGACTTGTTAGAGTAAGTGTGGCCATGTTGGAGGAAGTGTGCCACTGTAGATGTGGGTTTTGAGGTCCCAGAAATTCGATTCAGCTGTCTCCTTCTGCTGCCCTCAGATCAAGATGTAGAACTTTCAGCTCCTTCTCCAGCACCATGTCTGTCTACACGCTGCCATGCCTTTGGGCATGACGATAATGGACTAAACTTCTAAAACTGTTTTTCTTTTCAAGAGTTGCTGTGATCATGGTGTCTCTTCACAGAAAACAAAACAAAACAAAACAAAACAAAACAAAACAAAACAAAACACCCTAACTAAGATAGAGTCTGTTAGTTTCTTGTTATTGTACCAAAACCCTTGAGGCTGGATACTTTTAAAAACAAAGAAATTACTTCTCTCCTTGTCCTAGGGTCAGAAAATCCTAACATTTGCTTGGCTTTTGGTGCAGGTCTTTCAGAAATATAACATCTGGTGGGAGTGAGTGCAAGAGACAGAGACTAGTCATTCAGTGAGATAGGAAGAATTAGAGAATGAGTGATTCCAACTTCATCTTTTTCAAAGAACTCATAGAAATCAACAAGCGTCCACTGAGAACTACAATAATCCCAGCACAGGGACCTAAACATTTATTACTCAACCCCATCTCTAAGAGCAGCACCACAACTCCACTACACTGGGGAACAAACTTCAAGACTTGGAACTTGCAAAATACCACATGACTTTGCTGTTCATTGCTGTTCCTCACAGTAGAGTACTACATTGCTTAACATACAACAAAAGTCCAATAAAAAAGGTACTGAATTAATGTTTGAACTGTAGAT
Source organism: Neotoma lepida (assembly GCA_001675575.1). Classification (NCBI taxonomy): domain Eukaryota; kingdom Metazoa; phylum Chordata; class Mammalia; order Rodentia; family Cricetidae; genus Neotoma; species Neotoma lepida. The sequence continues at coordinate 19,833 of LZPO01097361.1, read as the reverse complement.
CTTCATTTCATCTAGTACAACTATCATGTCTTTAATGTGGTAAAATCCACATAAGCTTCACCATTTCATCACTTCATGGTGCACTGTGCAGCAGTGTTTAGTGCATTCACAATGTTGTAGTCTCTCAACCTCTAATCCCGAATTTCCACTCTCCCCTTCCAAAGACCCCAAACTCACTCACCACACCTCCCTCTTACCAACTCTAGCAATCACTAACATACTTCCTTTCCCTATCAACCATGTTGTGTTTAAATGAGAAAAAAGACAAGAAGTTCTACCTGACTCCTAAGTCACACAGGCAGCAGTGACACCTCAGAGCTGGGCATCTGATCAGGGTGGATTTTCTCTCTATGACATCATTATATGTGTTTCATGTGGTGGTCACCTAAGCAGTGTCTTTAGGAAATGTAGCTCATTTTCCCCTCTTTCTTGGATATATATGAGACTGTCATATTCATCATGATTCCACCAGCTTGAGTGGATGATTGAAGAAAGGCTTTATTTCCCAAATGTGGTCCAGTAGAAGCTGACAGTGGAGAGTCGTTATGTTGTTCCCCGCACTCCTGTAAGCACCTTGCAAACATTACCTTGTGTCATCCTCTGCACAGTTCGGAGGAGGAACTAGCACACCATTTTCCGGCATTTTGCAGGGGAGGAAATTGCAGTAAAATGATCTTAAGTCTCCTACTCATGGTCTCAGAGATGATGAATTCACACAGTGACCAGATTGCCTTTCACAAGGATAGTTAGAAGTGATGTAGACCGCNGAGTGTGTGAAGACAGAATTCATTAATGTTCTGCACTGTAGGAGGACTTCTTTCAAAAACTATCAGAAGTCTGTTCAACTGCCTTAATGAGACCTTTAATGGACAGATAGCATATANTGTTAGGGTTATTACCACTTTGTTCATTGAAAATTTCACATAGGTATGTACATATTGATCATATCCACCCCCACTTCCTCCAGCCTATTTGCCCTGAGTCCCCAACTCAACATACCTCCCTCCCTCTCAATTGTATATCCTTATTTTTTAGTATCCCACAGTCTGATTAGTGCTACCCCTTTGTGCATGNGTATAGGCTTTTCTGCTGGGGCACGAGCAATTTAACGATAACTCCTCTCCCCCAGAGTAAAGTGACATGAACTGCCAAAGTTCCTCAGCTGAAGGTCTCAGGCACACCCAACACCCACTCAACACACATACCAAACCTCAAGGCCAGGGAACATTCTAGAAAAGGAGTTGAAAAGAATGTAAGAGCTGTAGGATGAGGAGGAGAGCCATAAAATATTGTCCTCTGCTTATGATGATATGGCTATTACACCAATGAAATAACAGAAGCTATGGTTACATGGCTAACACATTTTTGAGAAGACACTATAGTACATAGTATTTATCAAATATTTGACCAAATGAGCCTNAAAAATAANTGTATTAGTGATCATTTATATGCAGCAAATAAGCCAACCTTCGGTGAACACTCTGAGTTATGAACAACAGTCATGAACAAGATAAAGAGGCACCCCTCTCTCCCCAGCCCCAGGGAGTTCCCTACCTCCCACCCTTGCAGCTCCCAATCATCTCCACATTGCTGTGGGTTAAGCTTATCTTTTTCTAGAATTCCACACATGGGGTCAAACAGTGTGTAGTCCTAGAGTCTGCCTTCCTGTATGCAATGTCATGAATTTGCGATTCNCTCAAGCTGTTACATGTGATAGTAGTGGGTGGATTTTTACTGTCCAGTGTTCTGCTGAATGGGATCATTTAATTGTCTAGAACCTTCTTCTCAGTTGGTTTGGTTTGCTTTTGATGAACGTCTTCCAACTTCGGGAATCACGAACATGGATCTCCACTAAGGCAGATTCTTTCATACATCTCATCAGCGGAGGGAGAAGTAGAAACCAGAGGTGTGAAGTTGTCAGCAACTTTCTTGGTCATGTGGTACCTTTGTAGTGGAAGGGAAATAAACTTAAAAACATNAAAAATCTTCATGCCAGGCATTTTGTTGGGTATGCAAACTATCTGCTTTATCTAATTTTGGAGTGAATTGAAGCTGGGCCTAACTTGGGCTTCAGAAACCTCAAAGCCCATCCCCAGTGAAGCATTTCCTCCAACAAGGCCACACCCCATAATCCCTGTCAAGTAGCACCACTTGCTAATGACCAGTTCAAATATGTGAACCTATGGGGGTTATTCCTATTCAAAACACCACAGGGCTACACCAGAAAGCATTTAGCGAAATGTGGGGTGTGTGTGTGTGTGTGTGTGTGTGTGTGTGTGTGTGTGTGTAGTGTGCAGTGTGTGTAGTGTGTGGTATGTGTGTATTTTGTGTGTATATGTATACTCATGTGTGCGGGAGTGTAGTAGTACTTTCTTGTCGGGACCATCAGCCCACAAATAAAGACACAGAGACGACTTATTAGTTATGAAAGTTTGGTCTTTAGTTTAGGCTTGTCCCCAACTAGCTCTTGTAACTCAAATAACCTGTTTCTATTAATCTGTGTTCTATCACATGGCTTTGTTACATTTCCTCTGTCCAGTATGTCTGACTTGTTCTGCATCCTGCTGGCATATCTCACTGGCATACTCCATGTGCCTCTCTTCCTCCCAGATATCTCTCTCTCTCCCCCTCTCTCTCTCTCTCTCTCTCTCTCTCTGGAATCCCATCCATTCTCTCCTGCCTAGTTATTGGTCATTCAGCTCTTCATTAAACTAATCACAGTGACACATCTTCACACAGTGTAAACAAATATTCCACAACAAATGTGGTGTGTGCATGTGTGTTGTATAGTATGTAAATATGTGCATTGTGTGTATNTGCAGTGTGTTATGTGTAAAGTGCATGTGTGTGTGTGCATGTGTGCNTGCACTGTATTAAATATAACAGAGAAGAGAGTGAGACCTTCGTGTCTNTACGTATGAANGGAGCAGGCTTTACAATAGAATGTCAATCTGACTTCAGGNTATAGATGGATGATAAATGCTTTGTTAAATGTAATTAATTAATGGAGGATTAGATATGGGGGTCTTACGANCGTTGACCTTGCAATTCTACAGAACATACAAACCATACAATGTATTATTTTTGCAATTATCTTTGTCACCTCTCTCTCTCAGCCACCATTCGGAAGCTCCTCTTCTCTGTTACTGTGCTAATAAATTAGGGTTCCCTAAGTGGCTTTGTTCAGATTCATTTTCTTCCCTCACTTAGTGAGCAGCTGTCTACAGCAGCTCTTCAATCTTGATCCATCTGCATGGAAAGGCATTGTTATATACAGCCATCCATAAATATTGCCATGTTGACAAGCTGGTTGCAGTCGGGGGGGGACTTTTATTATTATTATCCTTGATTAAAAGAGAGGCCAGATTGACAACACAAGGGCTCTGAGGTCCCTTCTCTTTTACAAATTGTCTGTTCACGTAATTATATTTCTAGTGGCAATATTATGATACGTGTCACAATCATCATTGTAGTTGTTGGTGAATTGCCCAGTGGTACTTCCCGTGTTTTGCAATTTATAAGGCTGAGCATGAGGCAGAGCTCAGACTTGAAATTATGAGGTAGCCTCACTGTATAAAGATATGGTACCAGCCAGCACAACAGGCCTGAGCTGTTAGTGCAGACACAGAATCGTGTGCCACATTCGTGTGCAATGGATTACACAGTGGTCATACCATCCATATGTTGTCCCCATTGACACAGTCAGAGGCTACTTACATTCTTCACTTAAATTCAAAATGTAAATACCTCTTTAAATAATACACTAGCTATTTAATTTTAGTGTTAATTTANGTGTATGTAGGTGGNTATGTGCACATGCGTGTGGGAGCCCAGTGAGACCAGAAGAGGGCATTTGATTCCCCAGAACTTGAGTTATAGACAGTTGTGAGTTGCCTGAAGTGGAAGCTGAGAACCACACCTAGGTCCTTGGCAAGATCAGAAAGTGCTTTTAACCAATGGGCCTTCTCTCTAGTCTCCTAAGTACCCTTTTTTCAATGGGACATCTTGATGGAGGATAAGTTCACAATTATTTGGAAAATTCTCACTTTCAAAGACTTAGGCTATTCCTCTCCCCAAAAGTGAGAGAGAGAACACCTAGTTTCCGTTTGCTTTGAGGGTAAAGCCTAAAGGTGCCTAAGCATTCAAACCATCGTGTTGCATCATGGGAATGGTTCAGAAACAAGATCCAGGGGTTTCTCCTTGTAGAGAGGCTACACTCCAGTAGAGAAACACAGATATTGAACCTGCAATCACAGCTGAGATTACACACAAACACGGGATTCCAGGAACGTAGACTAGGAAGACCCATGGGAGCCAGCTGCTATCAGCTCAATGTATGTGTGATGATTCTATACAATTTCCAGCATGGTAACCAGGACACCGCAGACCAGTCCTTACAAGATGCCCTGCATGTTGCTCCTTTCCAGTGAGACCCACACCTACACCCCGAATCTCTAATCCTTAGCAACCACAAACGTCTTCTAGAAAAAGAATCATGCAATAGGAAACCTGTTGGGGACTCTGACTTTTCGTTGCCTGGAACGACCTTGAGACTCATCCAAGCTGCCTGGTGCACTGAGTCCCTTCCTCTTCTCCATCAAGCAGCATTCCACNTGATGATTATTTCATATTTTGCTTAAATTTTAACCTGTTAAAGAATATTTTGGTTGTTTCCAAGTTGGGGGAGAATTCTCTGTCATAATTATGTGTAGGTTTTGTTGAGAGAGTTTATTTCAATGCAAGAGTCCAGAAGGCNAGTTACCAGACTTAGGGTAAGAATGTATTTAACCTTGTAATAAACCACCGAACTGTTTCTCAGAATGGCTTTCAGGTCTGACATTCAACCAACAGTATTGGAGATTCAGCTTTCCAGCCTCATGGGCAACATTTGGAGTTCTATCTGTATTTTAATTTTGCCTGCTCAAAGAGATGGGAGCATGTCTGACTGTGGATTCATTTGCATCTTCCTGATAGTGATGNTGAGTATATTTTCACATCCTTTGTTGGCATGCCAGGTGTGTTTCTTTCTTTGTCTTGTTTCAGTGAATTTATATCTTCATGTCTTTTGTCCCTTTTCTATTGAAGTTGTTTGAATTTTGCATTCTTATGAATTGAGAGTGATTTACATATTATAAGCATGGTCCTTTGCCACATAAATCATTTGCAGATGCTTCTGCCAGTCTGGACCTTATCTCTTGATCCTCCTAATACACGCTTTCACTGAGAAAAGTTTATACTTTATTTATAAATATGTGTAACTTGGGCTGGAGAGATGGCTCAGCTGNTAAGCATACTTACGGGGCTTTTAAAAGACCCAATATTGGTTCCTAGCACCCATCTTAGATGATTCATAGCTACCTAAAGACCCAGCTCTGATGCCCTCTTCAGGACTCTTCAGGCACCAACACGCATGGCATGCACTCACACAGACACATAAATAAAAAATAAAAATAAATTGTTTAAATATATNTAATTTATNTATTCTCTTTACTTACGTTATTCAGATGCACATACACTGTACATTTCTCTAAACTGTTGAGCAAAGGGCACTGAGAGCAAGATCAGAAAAGATGCTGCCGCCTACCAATAATGTCTTGTGAAAGCACGTGAGATAGAAAATGCCATGGCTTATTCTACATCAGGCACTGTGGAATAAGATGTATCCAATGCAGATAAACACTCAAGCAGGCCACTGCTCCTCCCAGCAGACTGCCCATGCAGGTGGCTAGGTGTGCTAAGATTTTCAAAGCACTTTAACTCAGGAGAATAGCTTCCTGAACAGGGTGGAGGTGAGGAGTTCTGGGCACTGGTGGACTCGAGGAGACAGAAGATACACCAGAATGTAATGGCTTCTTCGGATACCAACATTGATGAGATGTCTGTGCCTCACGCCACAGCTCATCAGTCCAGATCCACTTGTAGGTGAGCAAAATCAACACTCTGATGGATTGCATCTTACAACATGCAATGGGAAAAACTCATAGGAAGGGAAGTTGTATGGAGTCATGAAGCTTATTATAAAAAGAACTTGAAAGTGCAGGCAATTTCTGGCTATTTAATCTGTGTGAATTTTGCTTATTTTTCACAACTGATTTAAATAGTCTGAGAAAGTTAACAGAACACAAAAATATATGCATTTTCCTTCCAAGTTTCATATTCTATGTTATTTATTCCAGGTTCCAACTGGCAGGTGTACCATCGTAACTACTATAAACACTACTGACCTGGTTTCTCTGTCAAGGGGGAAGGGGCAGCAAGTGAACCAAGTTTTTGCATACCTGATTTTTCAACTTACTAGCTAAAGGGAAATAGTTTTCTAAGTTATATATACATATATTCATNCATCATATATGCATACATACATATATATACATGTCCAAATATATATAAACCACAAGTAGAAAAATCCTAGCCATAATAAACAATCTAAATTCTAAAATGTGCTTGTCCCTACAACACAATCTATACATTTATCAGAAACAGCTTTGGGATACGTCTAGAAAACGGGTCAAAGTTTTAATTTAATAAGATGGCCTGGAGTATTCAGAGTTTTGTTTCCAGGGAATATTTTTAAGGTCATTATTTGAACTTTAAAGAGGAAGTTATTTTGAAACTAGTGGATTATAGTAATAGGATGTTCTATAAAACTAACCTATACCCCCATCCCCAACACTCACACACACAGACACACAGACACACATATACATAAGCACACTCACACATACACACAATGCACACACATAGCACACAAGCACACATACATATATACACACAGACACAATACACACATACTCACACACACAGATCTATGAGCTGTCCATTTTGAACAAAGAAACGTTCCTGGTGTCAATCAGCTTTGACCATCCAGGGCCACCCTTCCCTAGGGAACAGTTGGCAATTAGATGTGACTAGGGAGGATTTGCCTTCACAGGAGGGACCTCCAGCTGCCGGTTTGCCCACTGGCCTCTCGCACTCGAGAGAATCTCNTCCCGACATGCATTTAACGGAGTTTGTAGACTTCCTCCTCATACCCCTCACTACTACTTCCTCCTGATGCTTCTTGCTTTGGACAGCCTGCTGGTAGATGAGGTCTGCGGTCATTGTCAGGGCCACTCTCGGGGGTGGTGGCTGGTACTCATTCTGGCCTTTCAGACTCTGGAGGAAATAGGGGAGAGGACAAACTGACTTAAAAATCAAAATGTGCAATACAGGCAGGAAGTGAAGCAAAGAAATACATTCCAGATCCNTCTTCCTGAGGCCAAGGAAAAAGCCGACTCATGACTGACAGAACAATATCCCCATGTCTCAGTGAGTGGCACTGCCAGGAATATATTTTATAAGTTAAATACTTACAATAAAACATTAATATAATTTATCCTAAGAATGTCTGCTGAATCTCNTTCTCTCTTTGATGGTAGAGAGGGAAGTCAGTGGCAGTTTGCCACAGTGATGTGATACTCTGGCAAGAAAACACTACATGCTATATCACAAACATATGGCCTAGTGACGGCTTTACGTTCTGTTCCTTTAACTGCTTTTTCCCCGTTTGGGGGGAGACCTCTTCTAGACAGGAGTAATATGTTTTCTTGTCAACCTATCACATCAACGATTAACACGTGTCTCTGCTTTTCGAGTTTACATGGTTTAAAAAGTTAAAACTTAACCTCGTACTTCTTATGACCTAAGTTTTGATTATGTCGTACAGTTGATCTCTGTAGCTTCCCTCTGGAGAAGTTACCCCTGTTTGCCTCTCAGTTAAGGAACTGCTCACCCCCCCACACACCCCATAGTTAACATTCCTCAAGTTACAACTGATTAAATTGCGATGTGTACAAAAT
>LZPO01097360.1:95696-115591 GCA_001675575.1 Neotoma lepida | reverse complement strand
ATATCTACCATAATCATATTCATGATGATCATCTCTACCATCACTAATCATCTTCAGCTTGCTTTACATTTTTCAGTTGAACCATTTTGTCTGTTCTTGGGAGACATCAATTTCCAGATATATGTAAGAGTTCTACACTCTCCTCATCTTATTCTGTTAATTATGCATTTTCTTCCATAGCTGCTAGGTGTCATCTAATAATATACATAGGTCCTGACCATGTCAACATGAAGATGGCAGGTTGTGTAATGTCAATGCCCAATGGAAACTTAAATGTATAGACACTTTCATATTTGCAAGTGTTACTATAATTGGACAACCTTCATAATTCACTGTCTTTGCCTCAACAGGTATCCCATGACTCTGGCATCTCCAACATCTTGGGATCTCCAATGTAATCCNGGCTTCATCTTCACATCTTCAAGCAAGGGACACACTTGTCATATTCCTGGCCTCAGAATCTTGCACAGAGAGATTCAATAACCCCTTTCTTGTATCCTTGACTCTAAAGCCAGACATATTTTGCTGAAGCTGTCAAATTCTGCTGCTTGCTGAGACTGCAACACCNCCCCTCCCCTTGTTCAATTACATCTTCACTAGTTTTCTGTTTTTGATATTTTTCTTCATTTCCTAAGCTTGGGTGTCCTGGAACTTGCTCTGTAGACCAGGCTGGCTCAAACCCAGAGATCTACCTGCTGCTGCCTCTAAAGTGCTGGGATTAAAGGACTGTACCACTATACTCAGGCCTAAGCTTTTCTCTAATTCATTTTCACAAATTGGAAGCATGGCTGAGTGGAATCTTGCCCTGAGGTCACCACTCCCTTTTTTCCACTTACATCAGGCTTTCCTTTAATCTGTTTATCTCCTTGAATGTAGGAATTAGCTCCATTCTACTTCCTGATGTCCACTTTCTCCTCAAACTGTATATGTTGTATTTTTCCTTGCTCAGTTGCTCCTTTTCATTATATGTCTGTATAAGAGTGAACACTAATAACTACATGACAGANTCAATATTAAGCTGTTTGAGATTTTTCTCTGCCAAAGCAATTTATCCAAAACTTCATTTTAGCTTTTGGCCGAATTTTTGGGCAAAGTCCAAAAGCAGCCACATTNTTGCAAAAATGTCACAAGAACATTCTCTAAGCCATACACCAAAATTCTTCTCCTCTGGACTCTCTTGAGCCAAGCCCCCACATTTCAAATAACTCTAAGCACCACAGTCTTCCATGTTTCTACTAGAATGGCTGTTGTGAGCAAGAAGGTACATATGCGTTGTTAATTAAAAAAGTTACACTTTTTTATAACTTTTATATAAATGTTATATTTTATTATAACAAAACATCTTCTGGAGAAGTTTCTTTCAAATACAGTTTGCAGAGATGTATGTGCAAAAGTTATACATACCTCATTTGTTCATTCTGGTGTGATAATGGTCTCTAAAGTTTGTTGTTATAGTTTCTTCCTAAAATTAAATTTATTAAACAATTCCTGAATAATCATAAGAAATTTACATAACAAAGTGGCCGATATGATATGTTCAAAGAAACAAAAACTATCTTTTATCCAATGGAATAACATTTACATGGGGAAGCAAGCATAGTCAAATCTAAATATGGTACCAATCAAATCAAATAAAGAACATTTTTTAAGATTGCTAACTTTATGGATATAGGCAATATGTCTGCTCTGAGTGTAGCTGATAAATATTCTACTCTGTTGTTCTGTTTTCTCAAGGTCCTAATATCCCTAGTAATCTCGTAATCCACTGACTATAATTATAACNTATTAAATGACAAAAACAGTAAAAATATCATTAATGGCTTTCCTAATCATTCCTATCAAGTCATCTAAATGTTCATCATCATATAGGGTACCTGAGTCAAAAACATGCCCCTGTTCAAAGATTAGGGTAGAGAACTTGGAAATATTTACCTTTCATGATAGATGATCTGTAACTCCACTAGCATTTCATATAGCTAAACAACCAGTTCTGCAGAATAAAAAGTGGAGTCCAAGGTGCCCATGGTGATGTTATAGATGTCAACTGTGAGGCTGAAGGCCTTCACTGAGTATGCAATAAAGACTCCAATGGCAATATCTATGAGATGGTTTGAAAAGACAAAAACCTTCAGTTCTCATATTTGGAGCTCATTGGANAAAGTGTGGGTGGCCCTAAGCGAGATGGGAGATGGTATGTTCCTCTAAGTTGTCCAACTAGTCCATAAGAAAGAATAAGTGGGTATAACAAATCCATCCCAAGTTTCCTAGGAAATGATTGTGTGTGATAAGCTGGTACTTGCATTGTCCATATTGTCCAAGAGTAAATTTATTTTGTAGAATTCATGCTCTTGGGTCCAGTAGAGTCTTGCGCACTGCAGTTTCTCTTTCAAATCCTGTAGAAAATAGCTGAGAAAGGTTTGTTGGTGCTCTTCAAAAATGAATCTTGCTTGGATATGTTCTTCTCTTTGTCTGTTTCTCTGAATAAGTCATAGCAGATAATTTTGAGAGATCTGGTTGGCTATAGATACTCTTTTCAAATTTTCAGCTGTATATTTGATAGTGTCTGCCCATGACTGCTTTAATAAATTTTGTTCCAGATAGTTTGTGGGTAGTATCTAGTCTACCAGACTAGCCGTTAATAGACAATGTTTATTGTTCAGTAAGATTTCTGATGTCTGCTATATCTGCTTTGATTTCCAAAAGAGCAGAAGATACTATGTCAGCTCCAAGTAAGAAGCAAACCAACAGAGCTCCAGTAACCATTAATTGAAAAGTTTTCTTGCAGCAAAACTATTTTATGGTGAGGAGGAAAATACTGTTGTCCTCTAAATGTAGGTTCAGATCAGAGTTCTTCAGGTGTGAGCCATGATTTCATACAGAAGTGAGACCTTCTGTATCTTAGGTGCAATTATAAGTCTTGCAAGGTAGGCTAATGTCAGGCACTATCATGGGTGCTCCAGTGACCATTGGTGGGGAAGTAGGAAGGTTGCAAATGACACCTTATAGTGGGGTGTGAAGAATTTGTTATCATCCCGTTCTCTTTCAATGATGTGCCTTGTTTGACTCCATGGTATTTCCACATTGTGTAGAAGACATATACTTCATCAAATTGGGGTCTTTTTTGGAGAGTCCTGAATGTGATATTTTGAATATGGGCTTATGAGTCATGAAGTCTTCAATGTCTCATTCTTTGAGCTGTGGTAATGGAAGAATCATGCAGAAATAATAGGGCATTCTGTGATATGTATGTTTCCAGGGTTCCAGTTCGGAAAGACTCAAACCTGCAGTTTTCCACTAATGTAAGTTTGTGTAGTCCGCATTTTTATGTAATACCCAGGCACAAAGGACTCATAGAATCTAGGGTATCCTGTGGTTGCGTATTGTATCATGTCCACTCTTAGGTTGATACAATCAATACGGTACTTAGTATACATCCAGACTGGAATTTCAACAGATTGAGAACCAATGTTCTTTATTCTGGTAGAAAACAAGTGTCTGACAATCCTGGTATGTATATGCCATTGAATCAGAAAGTCTTATCATTTCAGTGTCATGGAATGCATGCATGGTATCAAAGCTCCAAAAATTCTTCCTCATTTGGCAAGCAGATTTTTTGGTTATAAAGATGGGTTTCAGTTTATCACTGATAATTTGTGGAGCCTATTCCTTTGGTGTCATAATTTCCCTTAAAGATGTGTCAGTAAATGTAGTTGTCAAGTTGTAAACCTTCTGAAAGTGGTGTATAAAAAAGAGTGGTTGGTCAGTTAAGTTACTCTATTGTGTCTTCCACCATTTAGACTTTTTATTTTGTTGGTGGTGCATTAAACCTTTATAGATGTGGTCTCATCAACGCTAGAGCCATTGGTGGACTGTGAGGCAATTTGAAAAGACTTGCCCTCATAAATCCAGTGTAAATTAGATAATTGCGTTGAGCAGTTTTCCAAATGCATGAAGTGACATTTGTCTGGTTTGAAATTCCATTGGAGAAAATTAATTTTTCCTTTATGAGTAGTTGTCAGTTGGAGGCAGGTATTGGTTAGACATGGGGTATCATGACTGCATCCCCTTCTGAGGGCTCATATATCATTTGACATAGAACTGTGCTTATCATGATTTCCAAGAGTTCATGTGTGTCCTTACTGTTATGTCTGGGAGCTATGTTTTTTTCTTGGTTTTTCTTGGCCCTGGCTCTTTAGTCTTTCTACTTGCTCTTTTGNAAATTTGCCTGAGCACTGAAGGGAGAGTTTTAATGGAGACATCCCATTTAGGACTGGGTAATCCAGGTAACTCACTAGCTGCAAATTATCTAGCTGTGGATCTCTTTATTTGTTTCTATCCAATACAGATGGAAATTTCTCTGGNGATGGCTGAGCAAGACACTATGTTATTATATTCCTACATAAACTTTTACCAAAGTTCATGGCTTATTCAGAAATAAATACTTGTATATCACAATAGTTTCACTATGCATTCCATCTCGTGGGGTAGGCCTTAAATCAAAACAGATAGTACCTGTTTAATCCCACAACACTTGTTCCACTGTTCCACCAGTGTATAACGGAAGCAGATCACCATTGTAGATAGCANTGTTTACAGCTAGTTGGTGTTTCCGTTTCTCTTCTGGTTGCATCAGAGTACCTTCCAATGATAAGGACACTATTCTGTAGGGGTGAAGGCTACAATAGGACGTATCTCAATTTCACNGTGTTCAATGAGATATGTAGATGTTGTCTTCATCAACAGGGCCTTTACCTTCAGTTTGTGTAGAGCAATCAAAATCCTGGGCAACATCCTGAGTTGTATGGAGTTTTCAACGGTGACAGTTTGGTCAAGAAATCAATTTGATATAACCCATTCTTGACATGGGAGGTGTCGTTTGGTGGTGAGATATGTCTAGTAGGGGCTTTCTCTCCTTACTATTTGTTGATTTCATATATATGTATGTATGTATTTATGTATGTGTATGTATATAGTGTTTCCACTCTAGTAAGTTTCTATAACACCCTTGGCATAGCTGTATTTCCCAGGACTCCACTACTTGCCTTCCTCTTTTCTAACCTTCTCCATTTTATATTCCTGTTCCAGTATAAGTTCTGCCTAAGTCTCTCCATATCTATATATGGACTATTTTACCTTCCTATGGAAATTCTTCCCCTGACCTGAGTGTATTCTCTACCTTACCTTTGTGAATGTAAAGTTTGTGGCATGCCTTTCTAAGGCTCAAAATTTAGTTTCCAAATATAAATGAATACATACTGTATTTGCTTTTTGGATTTGAGTTATGACACTCGGGATTTTTTTTTCTCGTTCCATCTGTTTAATTGTAAATTCCATTTCTTTTTCCTTCTTTCTTTTTGACATCTGAGTGATAGTTCATTATGAAAATGTACCACATTGTCATTATCCATTCATCAGTTGAGGGACATCTATGTTGTTTCCTATTTCTGGCTATTATGAATAAAACAGCAATGAACATGAATAAGCAACTGTCTCTATAATAGAAATGTAAAGTACTTCAGACATATGGCCAAGAGTGGTATATCTGGAACTTGAGGTAGATCTACTCCTAGCTTCCTAAGGAAACTACACACAAAATTTCATAGTGGCTGTACAAATTTGCATTTCCACCAGTAATGAAGTAGGATTCTACTTATTCTACATCTTCACCAGCATTTGTTGTCATTTGTTTTATTTGTCAGCAGCAGTTGTTCTTCGTTTTATTTGTCTTAGCCACTTAGTAGTGAAAGATGAAATCTCCAAGAAGTTTTCACATGCGTATTCCTGATAACTATAGATGTTGAACATTTGATGAAGGGAAACCAACCTTTGAATTGGCACATATGGATCAATAGGGGNAGTAATTTATAGTTGAAAAACAGATAAATAGGTGTAATTAATGGAAATTGAGCTGAGGAAGAAAATGGAAAGATTAGTACTCGGANAGAGATAAAATCAGCAGAACAGCCAAAATCTTTGAGGCATACATCACAAGGGGATACTAAGCAATTTTATTTCCTGTCAGTATATATAAATGCCANATAGTTTTGTGCCATCAAAAATTAGGTCAGCCTGACTAAGAATACAGCTTCACAGCAAGGCAGTAGTGGCACACACCTTTAATCCCAGTGCTTCGGAGGCAGAGACAGGTGGATCTCTGTGAGTTCGAGGCCAGCCTGATCTACAGAGCAAGTTCCAAGACAGGCTTCAAAGCTACAGAGAAACCCTGTCTGAAGAAAAAAAAATCATTAATGAATTCATGAAATCTGTGTTGTTGAAAGGTGGAAGATTGGAAATCATTGGGGTTTAGGGACAGATTTTTAGGTAGAAAGGTAAAATATATGGGGATAGNGAAATGAAAGAGCCTACAGAACAGGTGATGGCGTTAAAATATATGTTCTTTGAGCAGAAATTCTTTCGGTCCTCATAGATGTCCTCTAAAAGATATCAGAAGGTGGCAGGTCATCTTCAAACAAAGGTTTCTTTCTTGCTCTTAAAACTACATGCCAAGCTATGCTTGAAGAAGCAATTACCTGTGTGCTCATATTGCCATCTATCATTCAAAAAAGCAAAAAGATTGATGGAAACATCTGTAAAAAGTTCTGGGGAAAAGGCAGGAAGACCCAAGAGGAAAAGATGACTGTGCTCTTTCCAGCAGGATTTAAATACGCATCTCAAAGCTAATCCANAAAGTCTGATTTATAAACAGGAGTCTAATGTATGTTTCCATTTGCAGACACAAGGAAAACCGATGAAGAACACTTTCTGCTGTCATGTCATACACAAAGCATAAGGGTCCAGCTGATAAATGTTAGATACTTTTTCTACAATGTGGATTTTAGTACAGATTACAATAACAATGTAAGCTTCAGGGTACCAAGAAACCTTTGATGCCCACTTCTCACAGGTCCTATAGACTCCACATAAGTATTCCTGTCGATCAGCAACCTAAATTTCCCTTCCTATTGCCTATTCCTGGGGGGAAGCTCCAAATATAAAAGTTTCCTGTATGTGCTTTAACTTTAACTTCTGTCCCTAGTTTATATCTGTTTTGGAGAGTTCCACTCAGCTGGTAGACATCATTCAGAAATCTGTAGATTATAAACCCCTCCAAAGGTGATCTACATCAAAACAACCCAAGGTAGTCCATCAAAACCAGAAAGCCCCACACTTGCTGAAAACTGATTTAAATGAGTCTAATCAATATGATTGATTTCTGTTTCTTCATCTAGGTCACCAAACCAGATACTTCTACTGGGGACACCATTGCCATAACCCACTCCCAGCCTTTGACTAAATATTCCAGCCTTCCTAGGTCCTGACAATGNTGCCCTAATTTTAGCTGGGAAGTAGATATAGAAAAGGTTACATGGCCTTTTATCCTTAAAAGAAGGCTGGAATATTAAGTCAAAAGGAAACTTGCTCTCTGTGGTTACTTCCACTCAACTGGTTGCTTGCTCTTCCTCTTGGCCTATGGTTGATTTTATTTAAACAATGGAATCTCAGGGTTTCACAGTGTGATCAAATATCCCACAATACAACTTGTTATGCTCATAATCTGCTTCTGTAGCCTATTTGCCTGCCAAATCCCTCATTTGGAAAACTTCTACTCCTGAGCTATAAAAACCCTTTTCTTTCTTATGTCCAATGCTGATATCTTGAACCACATCTTAGGGAAAGACAGCCTGTGTTTNCAAATAAAAAATTTCCTTTAATTAAGTTAGCCATGATTTGGACTAGTGGCCTTTCCCTGGGACAGGCAAGGTCCTCACTGAAAGAGCCCATGTAGGCATTAACTTAGTCCTCGAAAGTACAGGAAAAGCAAGATTTCCCTTAAAAAACATTCCTTTGTTTCCCAGGTTGCTGAGGCTCTCAGAAATCTTCCTGTAGATAGGCACTGAACTTTTCTCCTGGACCTCTTGTGTGCAGTCACTCCAAAACTCCTTTCTGCACATGGTCATTCTGGCAACCCTCATTCTTGACCCCTTGATGCTCCTCCTTTCTGGGATGTGTAGAATCATAATAACCTCTCACATTTTTATTCCTTTAATTAATATGAAGTTGACTTCTTTGTCTTTTCTCATTAGTTTTATTTTGATGTCTCTTTGGTTAAATAGTTGAACAGAGAGTTTTTTTTCGCTCGTTTACTCATTTACATGGAATATCCTTTTGCATTCATTCATTTTAAGCAGTGTTTGTATTTTGTGATCAGCTTCATTTCTTGGAGTTAAATAATGGAACCTAAACTGTGGACCCATTCTACTAGTCTGGGNCTTTTTATTGGCAAAACACAGACCATTAATATTCATAATTATTATTTGAAAATGGGAATTGATTTCTATCACTTGTTGACCTTGAAGTACTTAGGTATTTCCTCTTGCTTTTTTGTAAAAAGTTAATTTTGTTCTTCACTTTATGTGCAAGGAAGGATCTCTATTCTTGCTTCTGCCACAAGTTTGTGTAATGGATTTCCAAACAATTTTTCTTTCATTGTTTTCCAATATTCCTTAAGTTTTTTTCCTCATGTTACTTTTGCATAATTAATTTGTTCTATGCAATATGTATTTTAGTTATAATATATTGAAGGAAGAGTAAACACACACACACACACACAGAGAGAGAGAGAGAGAGAGAGAGAGAGAGAACATCTTTTTATTCTTATATTCCCAAGTGTTTCCTATCTGGATTGTGTACAAAACATATTATCCTATCAAAGTCAGGTAACCTGACAAGGGATCATATTTCTTGAACCTCCCCATTCCTCTTTGAGTCAGTTATCCAACAAATAAGACATATGTCCTGCTTTTATGCTCAAGATAATAAAAATATCTGTATTTTCTTTCAGTGTACATGTAGTTTTAGATATTATAGTTATGACTATGAACAATTTTAAGTCAATTAAAATTTCACTGTGAGGTAAGAGTTAAGTCTGTATGTGGACATCAAGTTCTCCAAGCTATAGTTATGAAAAAACATTTGATAATCCATTGCCCTGGCAATTTTGTAAAGTAAGTTGAAAAGTTATTTAAATATTTCTTTGAGCAAAAATTTNTATTTCACTGATTCATAGCAGAGTTAAAACAACAATGAAACAATGAGAAATCCTTGGTATTGACACCTGCAATGTGAAACAACTGGCTTTTACTACAATCTTCACTTCTTAAATTAGAATATATAAGTGCTTATTTAGGCATATGTAATTCCAGAAGCCTTCTCATTCTTCCAGGCTGGACCTTCACTTGATTAGAAATAAAAGGCTTACTTTATTTTGTTTGATTCAGTAGAAATTAAAGATAAGGAAATAATGAGTGAAAATGAACAAGGCATATGGTCACTTTTAGACATAGAAATGAGTGACCTAAGTAAAAATGTAAAATGGAGGTCCATGAGCTAGACCTTAAGATAAACACAAAAAATGCTAAAATGTGCACACATCATGCTTCTATGCTTTAAATATACAGTGGAAAGTATGTATTCCACTGATACAAAGGTGCATATTTTAACCCCAGTGTACAAGATTTTTATTAGATTTTGGCATTGCAGAAATTGTGTAATGCAAGCACAATGCAGTTATCTATGTGAATAAATGCATGATTTAATTTAAAAATTTACCANTGATATCTTCATGGACACTAAGTTTAAACAAAACACATATTTAACTTTGATTCACAAATATTAATTTTTGTTATGTGATAAGACAGCTGGTTTTGACCCATTCANCTTGCAAAAGCTTTTTGCTTCAAATAAGCTAATTAAGAAAAAAAATCCCTTAGAGATTTGTGCTGCCATTGGGTTTTAGTTAACTCCAGACTAGTTAACTTATTCAAGACTTAATCAAGTTTATATTTTTTTATTCATTCATTTAATTAATTCATGCTTTTGAGTTAAGTTTCCTCTATGTAGCCATAGCTATCTTGGCTCTTGCTGTGAAGACCAAGCTGTATTGAAATTCACAGAGAACTGCCTGTCTTTGACTTCTGCTTGCTGGGACTAAAGGCATGCATCATCAAACTTGGCTCTTTTTTGAGAGTCCATCTGATTCACTTCATGCTGGCTCTTTTACTCTTGGCTGTGTAGTCATCCACTAAGATATAACCTACCTACTGAAACACAAATTCCTAAAGAAATCCCAGGCTCCTGTAAGTTATCAATTCCTCAGCTATTGGTGATACTTTAGGATCATCTCTCTTTGGTGGTAGAATTTTGTCTCACAAACAATTACATATACCCTCTGCACACTGCCATAATTGCCATAATTTCATATGTGCAAATGCCTTGTTGTTTCCAGGAGTCATTGTGTTGTTTTAGTCATTCATTGCTTCTGTATTTCTTGATCTTTCTGCCATTTCTCTTCCACACTGACCCCTAAGCTTTGGAAAAGGGCATGTAAAACAGAGTTCCCACTTGTGGCTGAGCACTGTAACTTCTAATTCTCTGCATCTAGAGAAGTTGTGGGTCTCTATTTAGTTGCCATCTACTGCAAAAAGATACTTCTCTGATGAGGTTTTTGGGGTACATTAATTTCTGGATATGACAAGTCATTAGAATTTGATTTAATAATATTTCTCTTTATCAGAGTATAGTAGTGGCCGGGCGATGGTGGCGCACACCTTTAATCCCAGCACTCGGGAGGCAGAGGCCAGCCCGGGCTACCAAGTAAGTTCCAGGAAAGGCACAAAGCTACAGAGAGAAACCCTGTCTCGAAAAACCAAAAAAAAAAAGCATAGTAGTGGATTGTTGGTCCTGAAAATAGTGTTATATAAAATTTTCATCTTGAGAAGGGGAATCTCAAATCAGAAACTGGCTTCCTACTCCCATGAAGTCCATGCCACTTTTGTAACATTGAGAATGTGTTGCCAGGCCAGCCATTATTTTATGTTTCAGAGTCCATAGATATGTTATACTAATGATTAGTTTTCTCCTCTGGTATCATGCATAGCATATTGCAGCACTATAAAAACTATCCAGTAAGGACAAAGCTTACAGTTAGGGACCGGCTTGTTTCTCACTGTTCTATGACTCAAGTATGTGGAGTCTTCAGCAATAATGACTTCAAGTCAAGAATAAAGGGTATCATAAGCAATTGAAAAGCTACTTATTTGTTGGCTATCCTGTGGTATGTAATAGGGCTATTTTTGTTTCATTATGTGGCACTCCATTTAATGCCTTTGCATTGTAATTGTATATTTTTATGAAATAGTTTTATATATGATTTTCAAAAGCTCTTTATCATATTTATTCCTTACTATATTCCCTATTCTAAGCTGCTCTCCCATCCTCCACCCCATGTAACACATTCTGATTCATGATTCCTCTTCCATACTTTTTATCACTGTGTTCTTCTTCCTTCCCTTGAAAGTCCTCTATGGCCCCTTACTAAAGATCTGTATTTATATATTCCAATATTTGAGGACTAATCTTTATTGATCCTTTGCCTCATTACAATGGATGTAGTTTTATAATGCTTTCTTCAGGAAACTGTGTTCTCATATACAATAAATTTTTTTATTATTTCATTGGTTGTAGAAATCATTCATGAGGCATCATGTTTATGTGTCTTGACTTTGAGTTATTAGTTTGGTTGTTTTGATTTGAAAGATTTTCCAATATTTTTGATGCTCATTTTTTTCCAGTTTCAGTTAGTGTTAATTCTAAACACCGGCACTTTGTAAATAATTATGAACATTTGGTATATAACTTCTAATTCTGTAAATATATTTTAAAATCTCTATGATGACAGAAGCAGTAGAAGAATGGATTTCTACAGTCTATGGATACCATGCACATAACTGACCTTAAAGGATCATATGAACTTTTCATAATGCACTATCAAATAGCAATTAATTTTAGTTTCTGAATTGAATGTGTGTTATTACTTAGGAACTCAATGAAAATTTTCAAGCCTAGTGGATGTGGATGTCAGAGTATGCAGAGTATTTATTGTAGGCAGGTAGATCTAGGGATAATTTGTTCACACTGTGTGAAGAATATGTAGATTCAGAAGATGCTACATGTGCTTCACNTCGAAGCTCCTTTCAGGACTTAGCTACCTAGAATCAAATTCTTCCTTCCCAGAACATTCAAAGATAGTGGCAATGACAGGTAGATAGAGATCACAACAGAGTTGATCGTATGGAGAGAGAGATCAGGCTTAACTGGGTAAGAAGTAACTTATAACAAGGACTAGGATAGAGGTCTCAATGAATGGAAAATTATTAACCAAAGAGGGAGACAGACTAGAAAGAGTTCAAGATGATCAGATATCCATGCATCCCTCTTAGGATCCTCCTTGTTACCTAGCTTCTCTGGAGCTGTGGGTTGCAGTCTGGTTATCCTTTGCTTTACATCTAGTATCCACTTATGAGTGAGTAGATACCATGTTTGTCTTTGTGGGTCTGGATTACCTCACTCAGGATGATTTTTTTCTAATTCCATCCATTTGCCTGGAAATTTCANATTGTCATTGTTTTTACAGTGTAAATGTGTAATNTATAAATGTGTAAATGTATCACATTTTCTTTATCCATCCTTCCATATTTTACTTTCTTGCTTTGTAAATTTTATTTTCATTTTCTTTCCTTATATACTGACTAGTTTTTCTTTTTTCCTGTTATATATATATATAATTGAGTTTTAGCAGAGCTGTCTATACTGATATGTAGAGATTTACATATATTTCANAGTAATAATTTGATAGTTACAGTGCATGCTCTTAGCTACAATTTGTCTTTGGGATTTATTTCATTCTCTTGTATGNTAAAATCTGGATTTTNTGTGTTTGTTAGTTTTATGCTGTTTTTTGAGCAATGCTAAACTTCAGATTTTTCAAAACAATAGAAATCTATTTAAAATCCTACATTATGAATTATAGAGTTAAGATAGATGTGATTTTGAGGGGGAAAAGATGGTCAGATACTACAATTGAAGAAATGGAGGAGGATGAGAAAACTAATCTTGTATTTAAAAAATGTAGGAGAGTTTTACTAAATCAAGTTGCCAATGTTCTTCCTAAAACTTTGATTTATAAGAAAGCATATTTTAAAGAATTGTGATGTTGTTCCTTTGATAAAGCACTTTTATAGGAAGTACAAAGATTTGAATCTGAATCTCACACAAACACAAATGAGATGGTGCACACTAATGACCAGTGCACTCAGACAGTCGAAGCGAAGAATATTAAGTTCACATTCATCCTCATAATTATCTAGGCCAGACTGAGACTCCTTCAAAAGAAAAGTAACATATGCTCTGTGCCATTTTATGTTGGAAATATATAATTTGCTTTTGATTTTATAGGGAGTTTCATTTAATATATTACCTCAAGTCTTAGAAGAGACTTTGGACTTTTAAACAGTATTGATTCTGTGAAAGATTATGGGCATATTTGAAGTTGAATAAAATACACTTTGTATCATGATATGGCAATGAGACTCTGACAGACAGAGATTGGAATGTGGTGTTCTGAATGAGATGTCCCCTATTAGTCTCGAGTGTTTGAATAATTGGTCCCCAGTTTGATATTTGGGGAAGATTGGGAAATGTGGCATTGTTGGACAAAGAATATCACAAGGATAGGTTTTGATCATTCAAAAAAAATGATGATATTTCAAGTTAGCTCTGTCAGCGTCTTCATTGTGTTTTGAGATGTAAGTTGTTAGTCCAGCCACCTGCTACTTTCCGCCTGCTCTCCTCCGTCATGATGTGAACTGTCCGGAGACATAAGTGCCTAATAAACACTTTCTTCTATAATTTATCTTGATTAGCTTCCAACCTAAGAATTTAAAAATCATTAAAAGTCAGATTTTATTTTCTTGATATCAGCTTTATTCCACATCATTTTCAACAAATCTCTGAACACTTACAATCGTCTGATTCATGATTGGAAGTTGATGGTAAACACCTGGGAACATTCTTGGTAGGTATATGTTGAAATACCTGCAGCAGCTACTGAGACTGTCCACACATAACAATTGTATTTGTCCAGGAGTCTATATCTGCCTCATCTTTCCCTTGTACTAGTAAGTGTTTACCAAGTTGTGTTATTCTAGGAAGAAATTCAAAATAGTTTCAACATTTGTGAAAGTTTGAATGAGATGTCCCNCCTAGGTATTTAAATCCCTCGGCCATTTAAATACCATGTCTCCAGTTCACATTGCTGTTAGGAGGTATGCGACACTGTTGTAGTAGATATGTCACTGGAGGTAGCATTTGAGAGTTTAAAGATTCATGCAATTTTGAGTTCATTCTCTCTATTTCATGCATGCAGTTTGAAGATGTGAGCCCTAAGCTTCCTACTCCAGACACCATGCATTCACTTTGCCATCTAATTTCAATGGCACTTAATCCAAATAAACTCTTCTGTAAATTGCCTTAGTTTTGGTGTATTAACACAACTATAGAGTAATAATACATTTGGCATCATTATGTCAGAGAATTTTAAAAGTCTGATTATCCATTTTTCAAGCTTTTATGCCTATCTTCATTCTCTAGGGATTTTTTGGAAATGGATTGTTACTCCACCTCTTGTGATCCTGTATATTTAGTACTAAATAAAGAAGAAACCATACATGACTGTAGCCTACCATCTTTGATTGACTGGTATATAGACCTGTCATAATTTCATGCCAAATAGAGATTAGTCCAGAGCACATGGAGCATAATATTTGCTCAACACTACCAGCCAAGACAGACAAGGAAAGAACAATAATATTTTTATTCACATATTTTAATTTTATTCATATATTTGGTGGTTGTTGTTGAGACAGGGACTCAATATGTAATCCTGGATGGACTGCAAGTAGTATATAGACCAGCCTGGACTTAAACTCAAAGAGAACTGTAAAACAAATTGCTAAACGGTCTTATTAATAAAAAACAGCAGAGCCAGATATTGGAGTGAAAGCGGAAAGGACAGAGAAACAGAACAAGCCAGCCACAAGCTCTTATCTCTAGAAAATCCTTAATCTCAAGAGCATGAGTTCCTGTTTCCTCACACCTTATACACCTTTCTCTGCCCAGGCATCACTTCCTGAGATTAAAGGCATGTATTCCTCAGGCAAAGGCATGAGATCTCAAGTGCTGGGATTAAAGATGTGTGCCACCACTGCCTGGCTCTGTTTCCAGTGTAGCTTTGAATCACAGAGAACCAGACAGATCTCTTCCTCCCTAGTGATAGAATTAATGGCGTGTGTCACCACTATCTGGCCTCTATGTCTAATCTAGTGGCTGTCTCTGTCCTCTGATCCTCTAGGCAAGCTTTGTTAGGGTACACAATATATCACCACAGAGAACTATATGCCTCTGCCTCTCAAGTGCTGGAATTAGAGTCCTGTGANACCACACCAGGCATAATAAAATTTTAATTGTAAATATGAGTCATGATCATAGCAAAAAGGATATAAAATACTTTTAACAAAAAACTATCTGGGCATATTGTCTCACATCTCTAATCTCACAATACAGAAGCTAGAGGCAAAAGATTACTACAGTCTCAAGGCCAGCCTAGACTACAAAATAAGACTGTCTCTAGTTTCCAAATATGAAGGAAGAAATAAGGAGAAATAATGGAAGGGAGAAGAGGAAGAGGGAATCAACTCCAGCATTCAGAGCCAAGGAAAAGCCCAAGAGAAATAAGTAAAATGGCAATCACATGTAAACTAGAATTCNGTACAGTGAAAAGGAGNGATTTAGGAAACACTGGGAATATACAAATAAGACTTCCATCAATAAGAATGAAAAAAATAGTAAGTATATCATTCTTGATATTCCCAGATAGTGCATCCCTANATACTTTGGCTTCATTTTAAGATCCAATAATTCTATAGTTCTGAGGACTGTTTCAAATATGGATATTAACTCTCTCAACCCCGCATAGGTCCACATAATTGCCCTTCCTTCGATTTACAGATTTAGTAAACATTACACAGGAAGTTATAGCACTTCCCCAGGTAACATCATTGTCAATGCCAGAATTTGATTCAAAGGCTCACATTACAAAGGCATGGATTTCATCCCTAGTGTATCATGGTGTAGATTCCTGCAGATATCTCATACAGGTAAATTCATCCGTAGATTGCTATTGTGATATTTATTCTTTATTTATCTCATACAGGTAAATTCATCCGTAGATTGCTATTGTGATATTTATTCTTTATTTTTAGCTTGATGAGATCTGGAATCACCTGGTAAACAAGCCTGCCATGCTTGAGCAGGATTATCTTAATTAATTTAGTTGAGGTGGTGAGACCTGTCCTCCGGAGGTGGCACCATCACCTGATTTTATTTCAAATCTATACAAAATGGAGAAGGCATCTGAGCGCTACCATTCATTGAGCTCTGCTTCTTGATTGCAATGTGAGCACTTACACCAAGTTTCTGCCACTGTGACTTTCCCACAATGAAGCGAGTTGTGAACCAAAATAAACTACTCCTATTTGGGTGGTAGGGTATTTTATCACAGTAAAAAGGAAGTCTTTGAAGAAAAATTAACTAAAACTGCTTTACACTTACCATATGAGAATGAAGTTTCCATTACACTTTATACATATCTATTAAACTATTAAATATTGAAAAAAATGTTGGAAAGCAAAANTGCTATATTCCAGACTTTGTTGCAGTGTTAAGGACACTACACTAAACTCAGAGCTTTCTGTGTCTTAGGAATGCACTCCACAAGCCAGTACCTCCAAAGCACATATATTGACAATTTTACATATTTTACTACTAGTAGTGATTATTTGTACCATCAAAATTTATTTTATTTACAAATTCATGCATTTCTTTAGGTGTTTTCAAAGTCCTAATGCCACCTGCCCTACAAAATATTGGTGGGTGTAAAAAAAATCTTGACTTGGTTTTCTTGTTTAGCTAACCCCTATTTCCTTGACTTTTGTGTAAAAGTCTGAAAATCAGGCTAGCTATGGCACTACAATCTTTAATCCCAGTGGAAGGAGACGGAAGCAGATGGAACTCTGTGACTTCAAGGACAGCTTATTATACAGAACAAGTTCTANGAGAGCCAGAGATAAGTGAAACCTTGCCTTTAAAAAGTTAAATCATATGGAGAACTTACCAGGCATCCTGATAGTTGTGCCAAAGAAAGTCCAACTACTCTGTGGTTTCACTGATGTTCCTGCTGTTAGGAATCAAGATGTGAAAGGTATATAGAGAAGCTAAGAGGGCACCAGTATCTTGTCAGCCTGTTTTAAAGTTCTCCAAAAGTGGCAGAAGCTGCAGAGGGACTTGTCTGCGGGAGTATTGAAGGTTTCATGATGGTCACTACCTCCTCACAGTATTACGTAAGTTGAGATATAAGCATACTTATCTGCTCATTCGTACATTGCAGGAAGTTCAGCCACAGCAAGATAACTCTTGAAAGTGCTGCATGAAATAGGAAACAGTTTATGTAAGCACAGGAGATAAGACAGCTGCCCTCCTNATGTAACTAAAGGTTTTATGGGATTGTGCAACTCTGACTTAGAAGAATGGCAGCTGTTCTTCACTAGGCTTCCACAGAAGCTACTTTTTGTCACTCCCACAATTCCCATAGATACCACATGAAGAGGTTCTTGGAGGCTCCTTCCCCATAATAACTAGGTAGAAGACAGGAGCTGAGTGAAGCAGAGGCTTGGGCTTTGGATCCTCTGCAATGGAAATTGCCCTGTGTATTTCCTTCATTTTCCTCATCAAACTGGAGTGGTAAGCCTGGATGGGGAATACATCAAAAACATTANTTTATACCTGTTTTGGGCAGTCAACATTACTGAAAAAAATTAAATTTGTTTCCAAAGCCACATTTTCATTTTTGTAGATCTTCTCCTCGATAGTACAGTGCACAGTGCTGATTTTATGGTCTTTGACTAGAAGATGATGATATTACTAGGTCAATAAAATATTTTTATTTCTTGGAAAATTATAACATATTCATGCTTCAAAGTCAGGAGTTTGTCNAGCTGTTTGTTTGTTTACATATTCAGTAGGGATCTAATTTGCCAAGGTGTAAAAGTGAATAGGAGAGCTAGAGATATAGTTTAGCTATTATGAACAACTACTATTCTGCCAAAGGGCTGGAATCTGGTTCCCAACTCCCATGTCAGTCACCTCACAAGTGCATATAACTCCAGCCCTGGGAGTATCCAATGCCCCTGGGCTCCATTGATAGCTCTTCAGATGTGTGTGTACACACACACACACACACACACACAGAGAGAGAGAGAGAGAGAGAGAGAGAAACATATACATGTTTAATATTAATAAACTCTAGCCGGTTGTGTGGGCACGTATCTTTAATCCCTGAANTCAGGATGTGGAACCTTTTGGATTGTTGTGATTTCAAGACCAGCCTGATCTACTAAGTGAATTCAAATACCAGCCATGTCTAAACAGTGAGAATCTGTTCAAAAAAGGGCTAATAAATAAATAAGGAAATAAGCAGAAAATCTACATCTTAGCCCGTCTGTTTTTTATTGTGTATTTTCGGTTTTACTCTTTCTATTGAGGAATGTTTTTTTTCATTTTACATACCAATCACAGATCCCTCTCTCCTCCCTCCTCCTGCCCCCCAACCTTCTCCCGAAACCCACCCCCCATTTGGCTTGTTGGAGCACATCTTTTTTTTAAGAGAATAATTAAAGAAATTTCAGCACTGAAAGACTACCCAACAGTTTTATAAAAACAACAATTATTATATTCATAGTAAAGTTTTCAATTTACCTGAACATATTTGAAATTTTAAAAATAAAAATAAAATTAATCAAGTAATACCTGATTAATGCAGAACGTTTTTAATGCAGCATCTTTTAATCGTTATTGATTTCTCCTGCCAGTGCTTCAAGTGGCTAGCATTTTGTACCTTCTCTACATTTTTCCTAAGCAGCCTTTCACTACTGTATATAGAAAGCTACCAGTGAGTTAAGATTATATAATACATACTGACCACAGAAATGCTTTGAATTTGTTCCTGGCCATTTTAATCTGGGGGTTGTGATGCCCCTCCTTTACCAGTGACGCCCCCTCCTTTACCATACTGACAATAAGAAAGCTTAAAGCTCATGGCTGCCTATCTTATGTCATTAGGTTCAGAAAAGATTGAGTCCCTGCAGGCTGGCAAACATGCACGCATGCGTGATCGCAGGGCTCTGCTGGCTCACTAGCACAGGCTGGGGGTTGGGAGTGTGATGAGTAAAATCAGTGCAGCAGCAGTTCCTGCTCAGAGGAGAGGGAGCCAAAGATGCCTGCCGCTTCCACCTGAGGAATGGTCAGCGAGACAATGCAGCAACCAAGGTCAGCTCCCTCTGGGCCCTGTTATGCCTTTTATAGGTGGACCTTATTNTTTTTTTCATGTTAAGGGTTGGGGATCTGTATGGATTAGAATATTGTTGTATAGCTCTAAAATCTTTGGCTCTGAGGAATCACATCAGAAATCTCTCCTGTTAGGACCTGGTTTCCTTTGTCCTGCCCTCTGTTGTATTAGCTGCAAAGTGCTTCTCCCATTGGTCCCTCAATCTTCCTGTCACTTTGGCTCAATTCTCTTCCTGGGTGAGCGTTTCCATTTCAAAGCTTAGGCAGTATTGTGGATTATCGGTGTATGGGAATAGGAGCAGTGATCAAACCAAAAGGAACAATTGTAATGTAGGTATGTCCTAATGGAAGTTAAATTGGGTGTCTTCCTTGCATTGGAGGGTGTGAAAGGATGAAAACAGGTGATAGATAACATATAGATTAACAGTGGAGTGGGAGGTCCAATAGACCACAATCATTTAGGCCTGCCAGTTCCCGAACGGTTGGAAAAATTAAGTAGTATGAGTTCTGACACTATAATAGTTATAATAAAGGAAAGGGGTTTCCAAAGTGGCTGTAAGAAGGAAGGACAGAGTAAATGAGAGGCGGGGGAGGGGAGA
>LZPO01097360.1:53690-95369 GCA_001675575.1 Neotoma lepida | reverse complement strand
TCTATTTTACCTTTTCTGACCCCCTAACTTGAATGGAGTTTATAGCATATGTATATGACATACAGAACAAATAAGTCCACAGAAATATGCCTTTTCCTTTTTGGAATTGTATTTTGTTCTTCATTTCAAAATGGTGTGTAGATTTAAGATTTTAAAAGATTTTTCCAAAATGCAATGGAGTAGTGACCCATGCCATCACCACTCTCAGGTTTTCTAAACATTGCTACTTCCCCAGAGCTGCTAATTAACACAGATACAGCACAGTAGTAATATACTATACTCTTTTTGTGTAGCATAACTAGAAACTTAGGATGGTGATACTTCTTGCTGTTTATTATTATTTTTTTGCTACAGTGAGGTTTGTGTGTGTGTGTGTGTGTGTGTGTGTTTCCATATAAAATTACAATTATATTTTTAAATGTGTGTGAAGAATTTTGTTGGAGATTACATTAAACATGTGAATTGCTTTTGGTAGGATGGCCATTTTCATAATAATAGGCCTAGCAATCCAGGACCTTGGGAGGCATTTCAGACTCTGGTTTCTTCTTAAATTTAGTTTTCTAGTTTCTTCAATTTTCACTGCAGACTACCATTTTTCTACATGTATTATGTANATGAATGAATGTTTGTGTGTGTATATATATTATAACAAAATTGTTATGTGTTTCATGTAACATAATGTGATACATATAATTTATATATATTGTAAATATTATTGTTTCTATGATTTATTTCTCAACATGTTTGTATTTNGGAAACCTACTGAATTTTGCCTGTTAACTTTTTACACTATGACTTTGTTGAATGTAGTTATCAGCATTAAAAGGTTTCTGATGCCATATTTAGGAACCTTCATATAGAGAATTATATCTTATTCAAATGTGGATACTTTGACTTCTGCCTTTCCTATTGGAGGCAACTTTTTATCCTTCAGTANTTCTAATACTGTACTGAAAAGGANAGAGAAGAGTGAATATCCGTATCCTGTTCCTGATTTTAATTAAAATGCTTTAAGTTTCTCCTCATACAGCATGACACTGGCTCTGGGTTTCTTGTATATTGTCTTTATTATGTTGCAGTATGTTGTCTGTATCCTTTTCATGGCCACATTTCTAAAGAAAAAAGATACTTGCTCCTTGGCAGCCATCATTGCCAATAGGTCCTAGGGTTAAAGCTTTGAGAGCCCTTCCATCCTCCTTGCTTGGGTTTNTACTTGATCTTGTGAGGNGTATATATGTAACCAAAACTGTGGAGGTCATCTTTGCAACAGCCATGCTGTNTGTAGAGGATACAGTTTCACAGCATTCCTCCTCATACTCCAGTTCTTATTCCTTCCCACTCCCTTTTTTTTATATCCTTGAAACCTGGAGGGGAGTGTTTTAGATATTTCATCTATGGCTGAGGACTCACAGTTGCTTGTCCTGAGCACTGTAAGTAGTTATTNTCTAAGAATTAGTCAACACCATCTGCCATAAGATTCTTGTCTAAGCCAGGCAGTGGCAGTGCATGCCTTTAATCCTAGAACTTAGGAGGCAGATCACTGTCAGTTCAAGGCCAGCCTGGTTGACTAGCTCTAGTTTTAGGACAGTCATGGTTAAACAAAGAAATCCTATCTCAAAAACAAAAACCAATATTGTNTAACCAATATTGACCAGCACAAATTCATGGACATAAGCATATATATTTAAAAAGGAATTTGACAAAATGGCCACATAGAAAAACAACATCAATGGGTACTCTTCTAGGACCTACAGCCTCCCTACTCATGATTTTTTATCATATTTGCAGTACCATGCCTGAATTCCATCCTGTGGAGGAGGCCTCAATTCCAATCAAGAATGTGGCTGGTTNCTCTCAAACATAGTCTTGATATAATTGTACTGTGGGTATATTTTGCCTGGCAGGTTATTATTGTAGCATATAAGGTTAAGCAAGGGATGAATAAACAATTATCTTTTTTCTTGTCCAGAGTCTGAGAAGCCTTTCTAGCACTCTGAAAGCTAGCCAGAAGGGTGAATATCATGGTTAGTTCAAGGGTAATTTCTCCATGTCCAGGAAACAAAATATGTGATGTATTCAACCACATTGTCTTACCATAAAGTGTTGAGTGGTAACCAAAATTAATTACAATAGTCTGTATAGNTTTAGATGCTTTCTGCACTTATCTAATCANTAACTTCTAAAAGAGTAACACTTGTCTGTCATTGAGATTTTTATTTAATAACTCATGCCTTTTAGGAGTAGTGATTTTAAAAATGTTAAATTGTGTGTGTGTGTGTGTGTGTGTGTGTGTGTGTGTGTGTTGGGGTTATACAAGGATTCTTCATACATCTTTAGTTTTGGTTTGCACAACTCATTTGCCTCCTATCCACCCCATGCCCTGTCCCCATTCCTACTCAAATATTTAGCTTCCAGTGCTGGTTCTATGATCTTTTATATGACATATACTCTAATATTTTCACGTATTGTTTGAACTATTATATAAACAACTATATAAGTTCCCATGTATCTTGCTCATGCACACTTCATTTTGGATAAACCTCATTAAATCATACTACCCACTCCACCACCCACTTTAATCCATCTGCCTCCAAAAATTCCCCCTCTGCTTTGATTTCTCAAGTACACTACCACTCCACTCTTAATGCGTCCCTCTCTGCCAATGACCAGTTTCCAATTTTCTATTTTCCACATGGGCTTCATTTAAGCACATAAAACAAAAGAATTTAAGTAGGACCCTTGTGTAAGTGAGAACATGCAGCATTTAACCTCTGGGGCTTGGGTGACATCATTTGATGTGGTTGTATTGTGTATGTATCTCATATATGTTTTTAAAGCATTGTTGTATGAATTATTAGAGTGTTTGAATGTATGTGTGGGTATGTGTTGTGTGTGTGTCCATCAATAGCACCCCTGTGAAGTCAGAGGACCACCTTCAGGAGGATATTTTCTCCTTCTACTGTTTGTGATCTGAGGATTGCACATTTACCCTACTCAGAAGTCTTTTTGGAGAGAAAGAGAGAGAGAGAGAAAGAGAAATCTTATTTTTTCTCTTTTTTATTGAGAAATTTTTTATTCATTTTACATACCAACAACATATCCCCCTCTCATCCCTCCTTCAGCTCCCCCAGCTCCCTCCCAAACCCATCCCCCATCCCCTCCTCCAAGAAGGTAAGGTCTCCCATGGGAAGTCAGCAATGCCTGGTACATTCAGTTGAGGCAAGTCCAAGCCCGCCCCCCCCACATCAAGGCTATGCAAGGTGTCCCACCATAGGTAATAGGCTCCATAAAGCCAGCTCATGCACCAGGGATAGATCCTGATCCCACCACCAGGGGCCTCTCTCAAGCAGACCAAGCAACACAACTGTCTCGTTTATGCAGAGGGCCTAGTCCACTCCTATTGAGGCTCCACAGCTGTTAGTCTAAAGTTTATGAGTTCCCACTAGCCTGGTTTGGTTGTCTCTGTAGATTTCTTCGTCATCATCTTGATGGATGGCCTTTGCTCATAGAATCCCTCTTCCCTCTCTTTGACTGGACTCCTGGAGTTCAGCCTTGGCTGTGGACCTCTGCATCTGTTTCCATCAGTTACTGGATGAAGGCTCTATGATAACAGTTAGAATATTCACCAGTCTGGTTACGAGGGTAAGCCAGTTCAGGCACCCTTTCCACTATTGTTAGTCTAAACTGGAGGCAAGAGGGTGGGCAACAGGGGGTATAGGATGGAGGATAAGAACATAAGGGAACAGGATGGTCGAGCTGGAACAGGGACAGAGTGGGAGAGCAATGAAAGATATCATGATAGAGGGAGACATCATGGGATAGGGAGAAGCCTGGTGCTAGGGAAGTTCCCAGAGATCTTATTTTCATATACAAACTATTTATTTATTTATTTATTTATTTATTTATTATTTTATTTATTTTTTTTTCGAGACAGGGTTTCTCTGTGTAGCTTTGTGCCTTTCCTGGAACTCACTCGGTAGCCCAGGCTGGCCTCGAACTCACAGAGATCCGCCTGTGCTGGGATTAAAGGCGTGCACCACCACCGCCTGGCTATACAAACTATTTATATGTGTTGGAACCATAGTGTAATCATTACATATGTATAATGGATTAATATCTAAGCAGGACTGTTAGTAGCCACATCTTCTGAAACATTTAAAACTCTGTATTGATAAACTTCAATTTACTCACCAATCATGGTGGCTGGTGTAGGAAGCTGAAAGGTCTCATCTTCAAATACAAGCAGAAAGCTTATATGACAAGCAGTAAGCAGGGAGAGTGAACTGGAAGCAGCACAAGTCTTTTAATCCCCCAAGCCATGCCCTGTGATGTACTTCCTCCACAAATGCTACAGCACCTAAACCCCATCAAACATAGCCACCTAGGAACCAAGTATGCAAAAACCAGAATCTGTGGGGAACATTTCTTATACAAACAATCACAGCTACTCTCTAGCCTGCCATGCCTACCAATAAGTTCAACCACTCTCACAGGTTCCAGAAAAGTACCAAGGAATATGCCTTTCTATTGNCCAAACTGACCACAGAAAAAGCCTGGGGCTAAGCAAATAATATCTTCCTGCAGCAAGTCTTGTTGTAGGAGAGAAAAATGTACACTGAGATCTCTGAGGAAGATATTTGCCTATCCACAATACAAATTTAACCTGTAAAACAATTTTTCAAAAGATAATATTTTATTAGGTAACCCTGGGTAATCTGAACTCACTATGTAGACCAGGGTATGCTTTAACTCACAGGCATCCTCCTATCTTTCCCATGCTGGGATTAAAGATGTGTCACCAGAACAAGTCNCAAACTTAATCTTTATCACCAGCATTGTTTATCCTTTATGTCGCTTATAAATGGCTACACAAGCTCTAAAATATACCANAATCTTACTAGTACAGCATGTGACTTTCTTCGTGTTTCTTTAGGTATTTGCTTCTTAGAACAAGTTTCAACACATTCACTTATGAATGAACCCAGGCAGACAGTTTGTCTCCTTGGGATAGCCCCTGATTCCTTCTCAGTTGTTTTGGAACTTTATGAACAAAATTCCCATGCTAATCTAAACACTTTCAACATGATCTCACATATCTGCAGTCCACTTAATAATGCTTATTCTCCCTCTATTGTTTTGTACTCCCTGATATTCGTAAAGACATCTAATACCATCTTTTATGTGCCCAGTTATTGCAGTAATATTTGTCCTTCCGTTGTGTTCCATACCTGATACTCATGGGGACCTCATACACCAATGACTAAGTGTCTCTAAAGGCTCCCATGTAGGGGAGAGTAGTTTCACACAGGTAATGAAGGTTGTTTCTTAGAGAGATGAGTGGTATATGACTTAGTTTCTTCATTTCCCTAACACTCAGACCACATCCATTCCCATGACACACAGCATAATGACCCAGAGTTTAAGGGACTTTTCATTTCATGGGTAGAAGTCCTCCCATTTGGGGCATAGTAGTGGATGTTTTTAATCCTTTCACTAGGAAGTCAGAGTCAGGTGTATCTCTGTAAGTTAAAGGCTTGCCTGATCTACATAGATAGCTATAGACCAGCCACAGCTACAGAGTAACCCCTGTCTCAAAGCAGCAAAAACATTAACAAAAAGTCACCAATTTAAGCAATTCTGATGCCGGATCTTCACTAATTGTCATAGTTTTCTATTGTGGGTCATTACTAGACTCCTGTCTTAATAATGAATTACAGATTTTCTCTTTCAGTATGNTAACACTTGAAGCTGAATAGAAATTTTATGATTTCTAACTCACTTCTCCCTTTTCAGTCCCTGATTCTTTACATGGGTTGCATGTCTTGGTCCTAAGAAAGTGATCTTTAGCACAATTAGAACCTTTATACTCTTATCCTTGTATCTTGACAGCTATATAAAAAAGGCAGGCANCCAGGTATGCTAATACCCATGTTTAATCCCAAAGGCAGACTCAAAGGCAGAAGCAGTTGGGTTACTCTGCATTTGAGGGCAGCCCAGGCTACACAGCTACATATAGTTTCAGGTCAGATGGGGATACGTAGTGATACTCTGTCTCAAAAAGACACAAGTCATTATAGCCCATCCTCCACTTTTGCGACTCAACAGATGCCATAACTTGCAAGGGACCCTATCCTATATATGCTACTTTCATGAATGACAATATAAACTTTAGTTCACCAATCTTTTTATGGAGAGTTCCATATTTACAACTTTGGGGCTATTCATTTAGGAGGCCTTTCTTTCTATTCCATGAATAGGCAGATAATGGCAGTTCCCTTAGAACATTGCATTCTCAGATAACTTTGATATAATTAAATGTCATCTCAGTTGTACAATATGCAACTGCCATTATAGCAATGGGTTATATCATCTCTTGGCATTTGGGGCAATGTATCCATCAAAATTTGACCTATGAGAATGCTATTTTTCAGACACATCAGCTCTGTTTGCATGTCTCATCTCCCACATAGAGGCCAGGCAACCNCTTCTTACCAACTGATCTTTGAAAGTATCAGTCACTGTTCATGTACCAATTTTTTTTTGTATGGCATTCTGTGTGCAGTAATTTATGTCTAAATTTTCCTCAGTATATACTCAATGAGTATTATTTTATACACTTAAGATTTATTCGTGTTGCTTCAAATATCAGGATTTTTTCTCACATGGAGGGGAATCAAATGAAATTAGGTGTGTAGGGGGGTGGGCAGGATCTGAAATAATAGGAGGAGGGAAAGAATATGATCAAAATGTATTGTATGACCAAGACAATGCTGAAGAAGTATACCAGTGGAACTGCTAACCTAGATGGGGAGAACCCCATGAGGCCTCAACCATACACTCAGGACTCTAGGCAACAGTGAAAAGCTGGGAGCACACAGGTGGTCTTCCCCAGGGAAGATCACAACAGAATATATATGTATATGTGTGTATGCATATACCTATATGCATACAATAACTATTAGAGAAAAAAGAGATTATTAATTTGAANGAGTGTGTGGAGGAGTATTTGGAAGGTTTTGAAAGGAAGGAATGGAAAAATGTAATTTTTGTGTAGGTGGGTTTCTTCTTCAGAGACAGGATAGATTTTTCTGTGTAACTATCCCGGCTGTCTTGAAACTCTCTCTGTTGACCAGGCTGACCTCAGACTCAGAGATCTGACTGCCTCTGCCTCTCAAGTGCTGGGGTTAAAGGCGTGTGCCACTACCACCTGGTGGGAAAATGTAGTTTTTAAAATAAATTTTAAAAAATTGTAAATTTTACTTTTTAGAAAATTTAATTAATTATATAAAGAAAAATCAGTGTTTAAGACCCTCAAAGATCAGTCCATTTGGGTGCCACATCTGTCAACTAAAATCTAATCCCTGGGATCCATGTGGTACAGAGAAATGACTATTTTAAGTAATCCTTTGTCTTCTAAACATGGAACATGAAATTTGTGTATGCACACATGTGTCTGTTTTCACATGCAAATATATACAAAAATAAATAAGTAAATGTGTACGTTTTAAAATAAATAACTTTATTTATTTATTTTATAATTGTGTTTCTGTATGTGCTTATTTTATACAAAACCTTTTTGGAGTTATATACTAAAAATAGCTTTTTATCCTGTGATATATTTTCTTTCTTCATTCTATCAATATTTAGTTGTTTGTTTGTTTGTTTGTTTGTTTACTTTTAAACAGAGTCTTATATACTACAGGGTGGCCTAGAACTTACAATGTAACAAGTATCACCTTGAGCTTCTGGTCCTTGTGCCTGCCTNTTTAGAGTCCTAGTAGGAGAAATGTTCTACACTAAGCCCTGATCATGCATTGTTATGGATAAAATACAAAGTTTGGCTCATGCTACTTAGGAACTCTACAAACTTGCCAGTGACATCTCACAGGTTTCACTAACCACACATGAGAGTAGGACTTGTGCCCAGCAGTGGATAGAAAACACAAAATATATTCAATGGTATTTTTGTACTTTTTTTTCTGGTGTTGCTTTGCTTTAGCATTTTTGGTCATACTGCATTTTTGGTCATACTGGTCTCTTGCTTATATATTCTGGTTTCCTATTTTGTATTTTTTATGGTTGTGTGTGCATGTGTGTGTATGTTTCTTTTGTTTTCTTTATTCTAGTTTGTTATGTTCACCTGATTTTTGTTTTAAAAAATAAGATAGAAAGAAAGCATCTGGAATTGAGTGGGTAGGGATTTGNGGAAAACCTNGGAGGAATTTGGAGAGGAGTAATTCTGGTCAGAATATATTGCATGAAAATTAATTTTAATTATATATATATATGTTTGTATGATTCATATACATTATATATATGACTTCCTTCTCACCTGGGATATATCAGTTACTTCTATCCATCTGCTAGTCTGTTTCAAAAGATCAAGAGAAAAATCCTTATATTTCAATTTTTACATTTCAAACTTTTATCATCTTCTGAGGACACATCCATTATNATTTCAGCAAAGCTGAATGATAATCATCTTCCACTACAAATACAATTAGGTTGCACAAGTAACAATGAATTACCACTCTGAAAATGTTTCTAATAAATTTCACTCTTTTGTCTCAAGACAGTGAGTTGTAGATGTCTAACAAGAGTTCCTAAGATTCGAGTCCGGTATCTGCTGCCAACCCTTAAGCCTTCCAAAACACTGNTACGGCTGCTGCCCTTTTCCTGCTGCCTCTAGAAACATTCTTGCCAGTAGTCCCAGCAGTAGAACTCAATTACCCCCTTCTTGCTCTATCTCAAGAAGCTCCAGATGGCGTCTTCCGGGGGCAATGTGACGGACAGCACAGAGTTAGCCGAGTTGGCACATCGAGAATATCAGGCAGGAGATTTTGAGGCAGCTGAGAGACATGGCATGGAGCTCTGGAGACAAGACCCTGACAATACTGATGTCCTTTTATTACTTTCATCTATACACTTCCAGTGTCGAAGGCTGGACAGATCTGCTCACTTTAACACCTTGGCAATTAAACAGAATCCCCTTCTAGCAGAAGCCTATTCGAATTTGGGGAATGTGTACAAGGAAAGAGGGCAGTTGCAGGAAGCAATTGAACATTATCAACATGCCTTGCGGCTCAAGCCTGATTTCATTGATGGTTATATTAACCTGGCAGCAGCCTTGGTAGCNGCAGGTGACGTGGAAGGAGCAGTACCAGCTTATGTATCAGCTCTTCAGTACAATCCTGATTTGTACTGTATTCGCAGTGACCTGGGGAACCTGCTCAAAGCCCTGGGTCGCTTGGAAGAAGCCAAGGCATGTTATTTGAAAGCAATTGAGACACAACCAAACTTTGCAATAGCTTGGAGTAATCTCGGCTGTGTTTTCAATGCACAAGGGGAGATTTGGCTGGCAATTCATCACTTTGAAAAGGCTGTCAACCTTGACCCAAATTTTCTGGATGCTTATATCAATTTAGGAAATGTCTTGAAAGAAGCACGCATTTTTGACAGATCTATGGCAGCTTATCTTCGTGCCTTAAGTTTGAGCCCAAATCANGCCGTGGTACATGGCAACCTGGCTTGTGTGTACTATGAGCAAGGCCTAATAGCTCTGGCCATCGATACCTGCAGGCGAGCTATAGAACTGCAGCCACATTTCCCCGATGCTTACTGCAACCTAGCAAATGCTCTCAAAGAGAAGGGCAGTGTTGCTGAAGCAGAAGATTGTTATAACACGGCTCTCCGTCTGTGTCCTACCCATGCAGACTCTTTGAATAATCTTGCCAATGTCAAACGGGAACAGGGCAATATTGAAGAGGCGGTCCGCCTATATCGCCAAGCATTAGACATCTTCCCAGAGTTTGCTGCTGCACATTCCAACTTAGCAAGTGTACTGCAACAACAGGGCAAGCTGCAGGAAGCACTGATGCATTATAAGGAAGCCATAAGAATCAGTCCTACATTTGCTGATGCTTACTCTAATATGGGAAACACTCTAAAGGAGATGCAGGATGTTCAGGGAGCCTTGCAGTGTTACACTCGTGCCATTCAGATTAATCCTGCCTTTGCAGANGCACACAGCAATCTGGCTTTCATTCACAAAGATTCAGGGAATATCCCAGAAGCAATAGCTTCTTATAACACAGCTCTGAAATTTAAGCCTGACTTCCCTGATGCTTATTGTAACTTGGCTCATTGCCTACAAATTATCTGTGATTGGACAGATTATGATGAGCGAATGAAGAAATTGGTTAGTATTGTGGCTGAGCAGCTAGAGAAGAATAGGCTGCCTTCTGTGCATCCTCATCATAGTATGCTGTACCCTCTTTCACATGGCTTCAGGAAGGCTATTGCAGAGAAGCATGGGAATCTCTGCTTGGACAAAATTAACGTCCTTCATAAACAACCATATGAACATCCAAAAGACTTGAAGCTCAGTAATGGACGACTGCGTGTAGGATATGTGAGTTCTGACTTTGGGAATCATCCTACTTCCCACCTTATGCAATCTATTCCAGGCATGCACAATCCTGACAAATTTGAGGTATTCTGCTATGCCCTGAGCCCAGATGATGGTACAAACTTCCGAGTGAAGGTTATGGCAGAGGCCAACCATTTCATTGACCTTTCTCAGATTCCATGCAATGGAAAAGCAGCTGACCGCATCCATCAGGATGGAATTCACATCCTTGTAAATATGAATGGGTATACCAAGGGTGCTCGAAATGAGCTCTTTGCTCTCAGGCCAGCTCCTATTCAGGCAATGTGGCTGGGATACCCTGGGACTAGTGGTGCTCTGTTCATGGATTATATCATCACTGATCAGGAAACTTCCCCAGCTGAAGTTGCAGAGCAGTATTCTGAGAAATTGGCTTACATGCCCCATACTTATTTTATTGGTGATCATGCTAATATGTTCCCTCACCTGAAGAAAAAAGCAGTCATTGATTTTAAATCCAATGGACACATTTATGACAACCAGATAGTTCTGAATGGCATCGATCTCAAAGCATTTCTTGATGGTCTACCAGATGTGAAGATTGTCAAGATGAAATGTCCTGATGGAGGTGACAATCCAGACACAAGTAATACAGTTCTTAATCTGCCTGTCATTCCCATGAATACAGTTACAGAAGCAGTTATTGAAATGATTCACAGAGGACAGATTCAGATAACAATTAATGGATTCAATATTAGCAATGGACTGGCAACTACACAGATCAATAACAAGGCTGCAACTGGAGAAGAGGTTCCCCGTACCATTATTGTAACCACTCGTTCCCAGTACGGGCTACCAGAAGATGCCATCGTGTACTGTAACTTTAATCAATTATATAAAATAGACCCCTCTACCCTGCAGATGTGGGCAAATATTCTGAAACGTGTACCTAATAGTGTGCTTTGGCTGTTGCGTTTTCCAGCAGTAGGAGAATCCAATATTCAACAATATGCACAAAATATGGGCCTTCCCCAGAACCGNATCATTTTTTCACCCGTGGCTCCTAAGGAGGAGCATGTCAGGAGAGGTCAGCTGGCTGATGTCTGCCTGGACACTCCCTTATGTAATGGGCACACCACAGGGATGGATGTTCTCTGGGCAGGAACACCCATGGTGACTATGCCAGGGGAGACTCTTGCCTCTCGAGTTGCAGCTTCTCAGCTTACTTGCCTAGGATGTCTTGAGCTCATTGCTAAAAGCAAGCAAGAATATGAAGACATAGCTGTGAAACTGGGAACAGATCTAGAGTACCTGAAGGAAATTCGTGGCAAAGTCTGGAAACAGAGAATATCTAGCCCTCTGTTCAACACCAAACAATACACAATGGAATTAGAGCGACTCTATCTGCAGATGTGGGAGCATTATGCAGCTGGCAACAAACCTGACCACATGATTAAGCCTGTTGAAGTCACTGAGTCAGCCTGAATAAAGACTGCGCACAGGACAATTACCCCTATCCTTGAGCCTTAACCTTCTGGGGAAAGGGAACTAGATAACATGCTTTTGTGCTTATCTGTACAGTACTGTGTTGCTGATGAGTGATATATAATGATAATAGAATAGCATAGCCACACTTGTTTCCTGCATGATCGGGAGAGACAATATAAGAAATTGCTATTCCAAAAGGAATATCTGTAGAGTTTTGCAGCTAGCAGGTGGTACAAAGGTCTGGAAGGTCTGGTCTCCCCTGGTTTTCCATGGGATGCTTAATGCGGAAGGACGTAGAGATTGACCAGCCATTTTGTGATTCCATGGATTGATCAAGTCTTCTGATCCTTCTTTTTTTTCTTTATATTTTGGGTATTGGAGCTTTTAAAAATGTTCGCTTTCAGGTATTTTTACTCATGTGAAGTGATGTTGATTCTTCTGAGATAAGCTTTTAAACTAAAATGTTGCTTCCTGTTTTAGTGTCTGAACTCTGACAGGGACCTTGCTGGTGTAGTCTTTTTATAGGTTTTATAAACCACTGGAGCTTGTGTCATTTTAGTGTCTGACCTAATGCTTGATGCTGTCAGTGCTTTGCTGATTTAGATGGTGACTCAGATTTTTCAGCCTCTTTCCCATTTCTTTCCCCCCACCTCCCTTTAAATTCTCCTGTGACTGCTAACAATACCAAATCTTTTTACAAACATTCCAGAGTGTTTCTCTTAATCATGCCATCTGGTGCCAAATGAAAATTCTTAGGGGTGAATATTAATCGTGAAGAGCACAATTGTGCTACTGTTATTGATAATAATGTAGAGGGTTTTTTGCCTAATTTTTATCTATTTCACCAGTGTTTAAACCACGGACTGCCCCTCCTATGCTGCTTCTGAAAGTGATAGTATGTGATAAGATTTTTATCTTCCTTTCTAAAGTTTGTTTTTTTTTATATGTGAGTCCTGTTCTTTCTATTTCTTTTAGCAGAAACAAAATCATAGGTAAGTATAAGTATTCAAATATTTGATTAGTAAGTTGCAGTTATCTCCCATACCTTAAATACTGTTCACTGACAGATTTCAAGGTAAAAGCTCTACAGGACCATCTCTATGCAGTCAGTTTATTTTTCAGACTGTGTTAATGTATATCTTCTGGACTTAGTCTCTGTGTGTATGAATTCAGCCTTGGTAGTAGTGAATTTGCATCACTACTTGGTTTAGAGTGCAAGTTAGACATTTGCCCTCCTGGAGCTTGAATTCCTGCATTTCAATAAAAGGTAGAGAGCTTGAGGCTTAAACAAAGTTGCCACCATATGAATATGTTTGTACTGCTCTGCTGCTCTTCTACTCTCCTGTCACAGGTCAGTTTTGTCTGTTAGTGCTCTAGATTACGTCTTTCCAAAGCACCTAGGCAGTGCACCTATTCTGTAGTTGCAGCTGTTGCCTGAATGTACCTTAGTTGACAAATTATTGATAGTTGAGAACTTGAATTTGTGATTCTTACTGCTAGTTAAAACCTAAGCAAGGAGTCTCATGTGTAATTCTGCTTCAGAATTATATTGTAATGAACTGTGTACCTTTGGTAATGTAAATCAAGGAACACCAGTTAAGAGATTTCTTAATTTGTTTTTTAACTGAATAAATATCAGTTAAAGGTTGCCAACATGGTTACAGGTAAACTGACTTTCCAAATTCACTGAACTACTAAATGTGAGATTAGATCATAGACTTCTAGTGCCACTAAGGCTGTGATCTGTGGCCATTTTACATGGCAAATCATTCCTCCTATAGGGATGAACTTTTTTCCTGGCATGAAAAGTAGCTGCTCTGGTTGAAGCTTTGCTTATTGTAACAGGATTTTATTTCCAGGTAACATGTCTGTGAAAGACTTAATTCTGATAGAGTTATAGATATTACTGGAATCTAATTTGTTTTCTTGTCTATTAT
Organism: Neotoma lepida; assembly: GCA_001675575.1. Taxonomy (NCBI): domain Eukaryota; kingdom Metazoa; phylum Chordata; class Mammalia; order Rodentia; family Cricetidae; genus Neotoma; species Neotoma lepida. The sequence continues at coordinate 81,557 of LZPO01097360.1, read as the reverse complement.
ATTCTGCTACCTTATTGAAAAAGTAAAGCATTTAACTTGTGCTCCAGAAATTCAGATGTTGTCTTGTGATCTTTAAACAATAAATGGATAATTTCCCCTTAAAAATCACTCTTTTGTAGCAATTTTCCATCCATTTAACTATGAGTTACATGATATCATTTTTTAATATTCAAATAATATTTCATTGTGTAAATGTACCAAATTTTCATTATCCATTCACTCATTTATGGACAACTAGGCTATTTACTATTTCCAACTAATGTTAATAAAGTAGCAACAAATATAATGAGCAAGTGTCTCTGTAATAGGATATAGATACCTTTGGGTATATGCCCAAGAATGGCTCACCTGGATCTTGAGGTAGATCTATTCCCAGGTTCCCAAGGCAAAACCACACTGATTTCCAAAGTCACTATACAGGTTTGTATTTCCACCAGCAATGGCTAAGAATTCTCCTTACACCACTTCATCACCAGCATGTGCTGTCAATTATTTTAATGATATTGGCCATCCTGAGTAGTGTAAGAAGAAATCTCAAAGTGACTTTAATATGCATATTCTTGATGAATAAGGATGTTCAACTTTTCTTTAAGTGAAAGCATCATTTGAACAGTCACTATGGATCATTAGATGAAGGGATTTATAAATGAATACAAAAGGATAAGTAGGTTAAAGCCATGGAAATTAGAGGTATGGAAGACAATGGAAGGATTAGTATTCTGGGAGAAACCATAGCAAGAATAGCAGCCAAAACCTCTGAGAGATAAGTTATAAGGGGATATTAAGCAATTTCACTTCCTGTCAGCATATATATATATATATATATGTGTGTGTGTGTGTGTGTGTGTGTGTGTGTGTGTGTATGTGTGTGTGTTATATGACATATATATATATATATGTTTGTGCTTTCATCATAAATAGTGAGACCATCCAGCTTATGAGTGCATGTTTGTTAATGAATTTAAGGAATTTGAGTAGTTCATAGGTGGGGGATGGGAAACCATGAAGCTAAAGGGCAGATTTTTAGATAGAGACAGTGAAAAAATGATGACAAGGAAATCAAAGAATCTAAAGCAAAGAAATGTTCACAAAAAAAATGTATTCTCGGGGCAGAAACTCTTTTTGATCCTCATATCTACTGTAAAAGATATCAGAAGGTGACAAGTCGTCATAAACACAGATTTCATTCTTGTTCTTAAAACCACATGCCAAGCTATGCTTGAAGGAGTAATTACCTCTGTGCTCACAGTGCCATCTAACGTTCAACAAAAAGGGAAAGTTTATAGAAACTTAAAAGAAGTTCTAAAAATAATGCAAAGGGCCCTAACAATATGAAAAGACTGCTCATTTCAAAGAATTTAAACNGTCGTCTCAAAGCCAAAACCTGTCGCCTGATTTTTGCAGGGATATCTACTGTATGTTCCCCTTCAGAGACACAGGAAGGACTGACGCAGGACCCTGTTTGCAAATCAGCACAATGTTAAAGATCAATAAGAACCCTTCAAGGCTGACTTAAAAAAATGGGTTGAGAGAAATATTTTGCGATGGCACACACATAGTGCAGATTGAATGTGTAATTAACCAAACAAACCACAATGTATGTGATATATATGCTTTATTCTGTATGGATCCATTTTCTTCCGCATACTTTTCACTTCAGTTGCATTATAGTTCATATAACAAACAATGTTTTATTAGCGGAAGCAATGAAGCTGGTTGCTTTTTAAAACATTCCTTCACAGTGAGAGTGGCCACATTTATTTACCTCAGCCTCCAAGGGGGGAACAGTGCATCTGGCAGATACTTCACTCAGTGTTGGCCATTAACACTAACAGATTGTCCCCAGGAAATGTGCTAGTTTCTTTATGGCTGGCCAACTAGCTCTGTACTAGAGGGTAGGACTTGTGAATGGTAAGAGGACAGTTGGCCCAGCAGATGGATCCTTCTTGCCTCTGACCACAGGCAGGGCTGGGGAAGTCAGCATGAAGACAGCTCATCCCTCCCAAGATTTCTTTTGTTCTACACATTAGACTAGACTGTTCCTCCTTAAAATAGACACTCTTCAATTACTTCTCTTAGGGTAATTGCTTATCAAAGGCTTATCAACCTGTAACCCACCATTAAAAATGGTCTATATAGCTTCATTATTGATGTTGAATTTTTTTTTGCTCTGTAACTTTCTATTAACAGCTGATAAGTTATGCCTTTCTTAGAATACATATAATCATGTTTCGAAAGTATATTTTTTCTCTCATCTATACTTATATTAAATATGGATTAAAAGTATAATATTAAATTCCTGCTCTTCAGTATTTGTTTTTCACTTTTGTTATTTTACATTTAAGATTTTCTATTTTATTTTATTTTGTTTTTAATGTGCTACATTTTGATCACTTACTGTCCTTAAATCACTATAGTGGTTCTCTGTTTATTCTTATGATGCCAACTTTAGTTTGTTGACAGAAAAANACAACATTCACCTCAAAGAGGTGAAACATAGTTTGTTATGGAAGCACATATGGGCACCATGTCCTGGAAACAACCCAAGTTCCAACGTGGAAGCTCTTTCATCAAATTCATATACTAACCAAACAAAGAAAGTCAGCTATCAGGAGACTTTTCAAATATCTTGNTTGCAACATCAAAGATGGTATTTAAAGGAATTAAAAATTNTCCATGANTAATTGCAAGTAGGTTTAGAAAGAGAAGCATTCCAACCTCTGCACATCCCGTAAATTCTAAACAATCACCATGTTCAAGCATAATTTTTACTAAGAATTCTTGGGACATATTCGATAGGACTTAAAGAGCACTCAAGGTCAAACATTCATAGAAGTCTCAATAGCCTCAATAAAATACTATTTTTTTGATTTTTTAAAACACATAATGGGGAAAGGCACTGAACTTTTCTCCTGGTCTTATTGTATGCAGTCACTCAATGATTCTTTTTTTCATAAGGCCCCTTCTACTGCCTTAACTCTATAATGTTTGATACTCTTTCTTTTGGGGATATATGTAAAATGATAATGCCCTCATTATATATTGTTCCTTTAATCAGTATGAACATAATTTCTTTGCCTTTTCTCATTAGTTTTGGTTTGATGTCTGTTTTGTCAAATAGTTGAGCAGACAGAATTGCTTGTTTACTTAGTCCACTTGCATGGAATAACTTTTGTTTCCCATCAATTTAAAGAAGAAGCTATCTTTTGTGGTGAGCTTCATTTCTTGGAGTCAAACTCATGACTGATGATATCTAACTGCTGATTTATTACACTAACCTATGTATTTTTATATAGAAAAAAATTAATATTCACAATTATTATTGAAAAGTATATGTTGATTCTGATNATTTTGTTGACCTTGCAGTGCTTAGGTGTTTCCTCTTCCTTTTTTTTGTAAAAAAAAATTTCATTCATTATATGTATATGTATGGATGTATACATGCCAGATCATGTGTTTGGAGGTTGTCAGGGGTAGGGGGAGCAAAACAGCTTGACCACANAGCTGCCNTGACAGGCCAGAGGCCCAGACACAGCTTCTGACAGGTAACACCTGGACCCAGGAAAAGCCATTAGCTGATCCCACCCAGTGGGGCCTACATCAAAGAGGAAATGCCCGATATTCCAAACATTCCCTATACCCCTAGACAAATGTCAGCGAATCAGGGTCCTGAACCCTGGAAATCTCCTCACCCCAACCTCTACTATGTTAAAAACCCCACCCTGCCTAGGATCCAGGCTCTCTGTTCTCACCGATGCGTGGGACAAAGAACCCAAGCTCTGAGCTTGAAAAAAAAAGGCTCTCTGCTTTTTTCACATGGGATTCTGTCTCTGTGTTGGTCTTTTGGGGGTCCTCATGACCTGGGCATAACATTTAGGGGCTCGTCTAAGATCCCCCAAGCTCACCGGGACCACCGCCTGTAGAGCCTGAAGCTGCCTGGTAAGTGTCTGTCTGTCAGTCCTGTCTGTCTGTGTTCAGTTTTGTTTCTGTGGCTAGCCTAAGTCAGTGATTGTGATCAGGAATGGTTAAGGGCAGATGCACCACAGGACTNTGGTCACAAGGGCCTGGAAGACATTTCAGACTCCAGTGGTGGGGACAGAGAACCGCACATCTGTTTATCTGTAGTGGGGTAGAGACCCCACACATCTGTTTGATTGAAGACAGAGGGACTCAGATCTTAGTGAGGTGGAGACCCCCACATCTGTTTCCCTGGGAAAATTGTATGACTTTCTGTTGGAATGTCCTGCCTGTATGAATGTGTAAATGTATGAAAAATGTGGCCACAAGTATGCNTGTTTTATGCCTGGGCTTGTGTGTGTGTTGTGATTCCTGTGGACAGCCTTTGGGGCCAGATGGCCAGCAGAAGGGACAGAGGGCCTGCCTGAACTGGGACAGACTAAGAGTACTCCCCCATCGCTTCCTTGCTCTCTGACAGGCAACAGCAGATGGGGGGGGGCACTGTTGTGGTGCAGCACCTGTGCCAGCCAGGCTGGCCCAGTGGCTGCTGCAGGGACGTGGGGTGCCACGGAGGTACTGAGAGCTAGGCTGGGCCATGAACACCATGGCCCAGACACAGCAAGTTAAAGGCCAGTCTGCACAGGGAGCCATGAGGTAGAGACTTTGCGGCTCGGAGCATGTGGCAGCCAGGGNCACCCAGAAGCTGCCTTGGGGACTAAGTATGGGGAGGAGCTAGGGCAGGTCTTGAGCACCTCGAGGCCTGGACAGTAGGTTCAGGGCCAGGAAACCGCAGGGTGGAGCAGTGCAGAACGGATGAGGCCAAGTGTGCCTGGGTCCTATGCAGNTTGGGGCTGACAGAGAACTGCCCATCCTGAGTCACAGCCCCCGAGGGGCCTTGCTGGGACATAGAGTCCCTTCCAGTCTGCCGCTCTCATGCACTTAAGAATCTGGGGTTGGTGGTGATCTTTTGTCGCCATGCTACACTTCGTCTCCCATGCTCATGTGTGGGGCTCCCAAAACCTGCCCTGGGGCTGCCTGCTAAACCTGACCAAGGTTTAGCTCCAAGGGCAGAATGGAATGTCACTGCCTGTGGTTGCTAAGCTAAGGCAGCTATGTTATAATGCTGTAGCCAGGGCTGTCTTGATCATTCAGATCCAAAAGATTCTTCATGCCAGTACAGTGTTGATGCAAATTTAGAGTTATTCTTGTTATGGTATATGCATGTATTTCTGTTCTTGTTTAAAATATTGTAGCTTTGCAATATATCCTACACTACTAAGGGAAATCACAAGAAAGACTTTGGTAAGAGTTTCTGTGTTTAAAAAATAAGAGAGAAAGTGGGAGACTAAAATAATAAAAAAATTTAAAAAAAGAAATTTGTCTAAAGTAAATGTCCGAGGAATTAAAGAACAGACTGAAGGTACATAGAAGGTTGTAGAAGGTCAGAGGGGATGTGAACTATGTTGTGGTTTTTCATACCTGCAAATGCCAAATTTGAAAGTTAATTCTGTTTGGTTTTCATTTTAAAATTAGCTGATGATTCTTCACTGCAAACCATTTATGTTAAAAAAGGATATATATATACATATATATATATATATATGTTTACATGTGTGTGTGTGTGTGTGTGTGTGTGTGTGGACATGTATGTGACTTGGATTTAATTCTATGTGTGAATGTGAGATAGCTTTAACTGTATGTATGTTTGTAACTTGGATCCAACTGTGGGTATGTATGTAAATAATTATTGTTTAGAAAAAACAAGTTTTAAAGAGCAACCACATGGCTTTCCTCCATCTTTGCTGGTGACCTCATCATGATGTAGGCAGCCACATGATTGGAAACTATCTTTAACTAAGGTAGCAAAGATCTATTCAAGTTAACAGAAGCTAACTTAGAGATTTACTTATGTCTTTGCCAAGTGTTCAANAGCAAACTTCTAGAGCATTTAAATAGATGGCTACATGTGTTTAATAAATAAGGTATTTGATAAACATTAAAGCTATACCTCAATGCTTTTATATACAAGAATGTACCTTGCTCTGGCAGTTAAACTTTGGAATTTAAGAATTATCTCAGGAGGAGTGGGAGGAGGGATGGGGGGATCTGTGATTTGTATGTAAAATGAATAAAAAAAAATTTTAAAAAAGAAAAAAAAAGAATCACCTAGGTGATAGTCACCAGAAACTGGGATATTCTTTCTTTGTGATACAGCAAGACAATGACCTAGGCAAAGGGCTTAGAACAGCTTCTGACCCCATGAGTCTCCACCCTTTAGGGGTTGGAAAACTTTTTTACATAGGTAGCCTAGGTCCACTTGTACGNCAGATGTTTGCATNGAGATTCATAACAATGGAAAAACTGAGGTTATGAAATAGCATTGGGAAATTTGAGAACTAGTGACTTGGAGAATGTTTCTCCTTACTCAAGGTCTATTCATGCTTAAGAAGGTATGTCTAGTCTCCTTGTCTTTGATAAATTTGCTAAGCTTAAGCTATTTGGATAAACTAAATCATATAAATGTTTTATATTGATATTTTCTTTTGATTTCTTTACTGAACCTGTATTTGATACTAGAAGAGCTTCAATTTAAAATCATTGTTTTTAAGGGTACTGATTGTAGACTGTGAGAGAACGTAAGTAAATAGTTCTTTTATAAATAATCAAGTTCTTTAATTGCAGTCATGCTAAGTGCTTAAGTAATTAATTACAGGGATAAGCTTTACTTAGTCCCTTGCATATGTTTTCAAGGTTGACCTTAAAACAAGAAACTAGGAACAGAGTTTGTCTGTTTGGATATACCTGGACAGCCCTCATACTTTAGAGATCTGCAGAATATAGCATTTATAATGTTGATTTTAAAGCTTATTATATCAAACAGACTCCCAGATCCTAGCAGTGACCCAAGGTCTCCAAAGAAGATTACATACGGGGCACAACAACGTGTCCACTTAGATTATGGCAATGCTGACCAGAAGGCAAGATGGCTACAATGCAGCACCTGCCGCTAGGACCTGGCCCAGTCTGTGGAAAAGCATCAGGACATTGGAGAATTGATTGCACCCCTTTTCCTAGACAAAGTAAGATCAGTCTTCTCCATGTTCCTCTTCTACAGGAAAAACTCTGCCTTGTGGGCCTAATGGCCAAAGAAGATTGATACTGTTCTGATACTTGTGCCTCCAATGCTATGGAGACTTGGATATGAACTGGTCCCTGTCATTTATATAGTCGGAAGCTGCTTGGTCTGCACTCAGATATAATTTATCCTTCTCAGATCTCTGATAATACTGATGGCTAGGCTAGCTATAACTTTGTCAGCCTAGNAGCATCAGGCAATCAGATCGTTCCACAAGGTTATAGCCAGCTTGTTAGCTCATTTTTTAAAGAAAATATTCTAAGATGTAAAAGTTTAAATAAGTCATAAAGGTTTAAATATGGATCTAAAAAAAGTCTGAGGCTATGAAAGTTTATGCAAGTTTTGAGGGTTCAAGAATATTTTAAGATATATAAAGGTCTGAGGATATGAGAGCTTATAACATTTAATAGAGTTCTGATAAGCTGGTAGAGCAATGACTACTTACTGTTCAGTCACAAGCTCAACATTTTAGATTTATTTTATTTTCATCTAAATATAAACTTAAAAGTACTTCTCATCAGGCCAAAAAAAATCTCTGTCTAATTTATACCTGGCTCTCTGAACAGAAGGAAAATGCACATGTTTTTAACTGAAATCTNTATTTCTTGCTAGGGCTGAAAGGTATGAGTCCACTTCTGCTGTTTTACAGATACCCATCTCCTGCTTTTCTATGATATGGATTTCAGCACAGATTGGTAATACTAATGCATCTAAAATTTTTATGTCATTTTGTAAGAATTCAAATAAGCCTCAGAGGATTAAAATAGTCATAAAACCTGGATCCACTTCACAGAGGTAGGAAGGACTCCAGATAAGTACAGCTTAAATTTTCCCCACTTGTCTATTCCTAAGAATGGTATGTTTTTTTTCTCTCCTGGTTTTGGGACTCCTGCTCTTCTCAATTACTACGATTATGGGTTTAAAAATTCCAAATAAGTTCATAAATTTTAACTTCTATTCCTAGTTTAAATTTGTCTCAACAGGCTTCCACTTGGCTGGCAGACACCTCCAAGCTTCAGTTGCTGAGTACCCTGCTCTGAACGACTATGAGCTCTGGACTTGCTAAAAGCTGACATGGACCAGCCCAGCCAATGTGATTATTCCCTGTCTGTACAGCTGGGTCAGATAGCCACATGCTTCTGACACGATGTTCCATTGTCCAGNGTTTGACTAGCTTTTCATACTTTTTGGGGCCCTGACAACAGCACCCCAATGTCAGCTCAAAGCAGTTCCATAAGAGAATACATCATCTCATATTTCCCGCCCAAAATAGGTTGAAATACTGGGTCAAAGGGAAACTCCATGGCATAGGGAAAAATTGGCTAACTATAATGCCCTTTGGCATACCAGGAAAATAGGTTCAGAGTTGTCAATTGATAAATTTATTAACTGAAATTTTTCTGCAATAAGAAAAGACACTTGACCTTTGTGCAGAACCAAAGAGGCACTTAAAAGGTTATAATCTGGTTGTATCAAAGATCAAAACTACAGGGACTTAAGAATGGAAATAAATACAGATGTCACTGATGATTCTTAGGTCCAATACCCTAGGCAGATAGGACTCATGATTGAGTCCTGTCATTGGTACTTGTGAAAGGGGGAATGTGAGGACAGCCCAAAACAGCTTGACTACACAGCTACCATGATAGGCTTAGAGATCCAGACATAGCTTCTGGCAGGCAATACCTGGTCCCAGGAAAAGCCATAAGCTGACCCCACCCAGTGGGGCCTGCATCTAAAGGGAAATACCTGACATCTCAAACATTCCCTATACCCCCAGACAAATGTCAATGAATCAGGGTCCTGAACCCTGGAAATCCCCTCATCCCAACCTCTGTTATGATAAAAACTCCACCTTGCCTGGCTTCTGGGTTTTCAGCTCTCACAGCTGCATCAGAGAGAGAACTCAATCTCCAAGCTTGATAATAAAGGCTCTTTGCTTTTACATATGGGATTCAGTCTCTGTGGTGGTTTGGGTGTCCCCATGATCTGGGCACAACAAGTTCAGAGGTCAACTATAGGGGACTTGGTTCTGTCCTTTTCACTGTTTTTTAAGGGAGGATCTTCTTATTGGTAAGTCACACAACCAACTTTCACCCCAATCTTTATTTTTCATATGAGAATATTTAAATGGTTATTTAGACCTGTGTAATTCCAGAAACTTTCTCATCCTTCCATGCTCACCCTTCACTTTTTGAGAAAATACACGTTTACTTCAATTCTTTTGATTCTGTAGAAATTGAAGATAAGGGTATAGTGAGTGAAAACGAACAAGGCAGTTCTGGTAGAACTTCAGGTCTCTTACTTACCTTAAAGGCACATTGCAGCTGTCACTCCCATGCAGAGGGTCTAGTCAGTCCCATGCAAGCTCCCTAGCTGTTCTGTCTAGAGTCCAGTCCGTGAGCTCCCACAAGCTCAGGTCAACTGTCTCTGTGGGTTTCTCCAGCATGATCTTGACCCTGATCTTGCTCATGTAATCCCCCCTCCCTCTCTTTAACTGGGCTCCAGGGGCTCAGCCCAGTGCTTGGCTGTGGATCTCTGCATCTGCTTCCATCAGTTACTAGATGAAGGTTTATGATGACAATTAGGATAGTCACCAATGTGATTATAAGAGAAGGCCAGTTCAAGCACCTTCTCCACTATTGCTAGGAGTCTTAGTTGGGGTCATCCTTGTGGATTCCTGGGAGTTTCCCTGGCATCAGATTTCTTGATAATTCCATAATGGCCTCTATCAAGATATCTCTTTCATTTCTCTCCATCTCCTTCCCTCCCCCAACTCAACCATCCCAATCCCTCATGTTCTTATCCCCCATCCCCTCAATTCTATCCTCTCCTGCCCCCAGTTTTCCCAGAAGATCTCATCTATTTCCTCTTCCCAGAGTGATTCATGCATCCCACTTAGGGCCTTCCTTGTTACCTACGTTCTCTGTGGCTGTGGATTATAGCCTGGTTATCCTTTGCTTTACATCTAACATCCACTTATGAGTTGTGTAGCTTGGTCTGTTTGTGAGGATCCTATCAGTGGGATCAGGACTTATCCCTGATGCATGAGGAGGCTTTTTGGAACCTATTTCCTATATTCCTATATACCTCTCTCAGCCTTGATGCAGCGGGGAGGAGCTTGGTCCTGCCTCAACTTGATATGCCATGCTTTATTGACTCCCATGGGAGGCCTTACCCTTTCTGGATGGAGACAGATGAAGAGTGGATGGGAGGGGGGCATTGAAGGAAGGTGGGGGAAGGGAATGGGAAGAAAAGAGGGAGGGGAAACCATAGTTGGTATGTAAAATAAACAAAATTTTTAATTAAAAAATGATCAAAAAAGGCACATTGCAGCATACTGTATCTCATGCTTTCAGTAATCAGTGATTCCTGTGTTCACAGCTCCATCTACCATTCAACAAAATGAAGGTGCCTATGGAAACATCATTTAAAAATTCTAAAAATTCGGATGGTGGTGGTGCACACCTTTAATCCCAGCACTCGGGAGGCAGAGGCAGGCAGATCTCTGTGAATTCAAGGCCAGCCAAGTCTACAGAGTGAGTTCCAGAACATCCAAGGCTACACAGAGAAAATCTGTCACGAAAAACTGAAGAAAAAATTCTAAAAAAAGAAAAAAATTGGTGGCTAAAAAACAAATTGCTGTGTTCAGTATAGCAGAAGTTTTTAATTTTTATTTCAATATTGAAATATACTGGATAATTTCTGGAGTAGAGGGATCCAATTCATGTTTCCTTGTGAAAAAATAAAATAAAATAAAATAAAATAAAGAATACTGGCCCATGTAATCTTTTAGTGCCATTTCTTACACATGCTGTGAATACTAACAATCAAAATGAATACTCTTATATTGTTTTTATTTTATTTGCAAACACAGAGGAACAAGAGTATAGTGACATGACATGAGGAGACATATAGATCATATTTGACTGTGAAAGCATTTCAGTTGTCCTGTTTCTGTGATTATTCTTGACCACCTATATGTAGTGTATTTCCATGAATGTCATTCCTTCTCTTTAATTGCTCTATAGTTTACAAAACTAAGAAAATCTATTAAGTTAAAGCTTTCTTGTTTTTTTGTCAGTGAGATAAATGCAATAGAGTGGTCTGTGTATTTAGTACAGTCTCCAGGTGATATTCAAGACCCTGATACCCTTCTGAATTCAGTTTCACTAGATAACTATGGAGGTAGGAAGCACTATTTCTCAGTGTTTCTGCCTGCCAGGTGGGATCTGAGGGTTCTGGGGCCTGGTGGGGAGGAGCTAAAGCCTGACAGAAGATTCAGTCTTTGGCTTTCCACTCTGAGGGCATGATGAGAATAGTGGTGACCCTCTCCCTCTAGGTTTTTTTTTTTTTGTCTCACATTGAGTCCACTTAAAGAATTTTCAGGACATTTTTCACAGGTCTCACACACTGTCAAGTCTTTCATCATATAGTCACAATGAAATATTTACTACTTTTGCTTGCTAGCAGTTTTGATCATTGTTTCTACTTTTTTTTGTTAATTTCACACTGGTATATTTTCCACTCCAAAAAATTTAGTGTCTGGTTTATAAAGCACTGTTTAATTTGTATAGAATTATTAATATACTGAAACAATTTTCAAAATTTCCTCTTCAATATTAAAGATTTTCATGTACCTATATTGTCTTAGTCTGAAAACTAACTCAGTGCTCTTTTTTAAGCTGTATTGTGTTGTTTTAGTACTGTTTCTCTTTTATTTTGGAATTTTCCAACAAACTAATATAAGACTTCTGGTTCAATGTCAAACAGTCTCCATACTCTCAAACACTCATTAAAAATACCATTTAACTTTTCCCTTTTGCTTTTAAACAATTACTGAAGTGGCAGCTCTGCAGATCCTGACTTAATGTGGTCTATCATGTTGGAAGGTCCTTTGCCCACAGATCTCCAGAGTAACCAGGAATGTTAAGCACACAGGATTGTCTTAACAATGTGAAAGATGAAAAACCTGTTCTTCCATCCAGAAAGTTGAGAGTTGGAAACAATTAAGTGCCTGCATTATCTGTTAGGCCAGGCCATACCAAGCTCTTACAACCAAGACCAGAGGGGGCTAGTATTCTAAATGACATTTATAGCNGGAGGCTCCCTCAAGCTCCCACGAATAGGACCAGAGGTGNCTAATAGCCCAAATGACTTCAGTGTTATCTGTATGAGGGAGACCAGGCCAGACCCTTAGGACCTTAATCTAGTACAGGTAGCCTATCTCTAAAACCCATCTTCTTGGAGGAAATGGCATGTACCCTGAGTTGAGTTTCAATGTAACTGCACTTATTAGTGCATTGCGGATTGTATTACACCAGGAAACTTTTTTTTTCAAACTGTATTGGGAATAAAATACCTGTTATTAGACTCCCAAAAGTCTGATCTAGGTTGACCAAGTCAATCTTCACCAGGTTTTCATTCTTATCTCTTTGCAGGGTTCACTTCCCTGTATGACAGCTGCAGGGATCCCCCCACTGTCACTTGGTAATATCTCTGAACCTTGTCCTTTCACTTCTCCAATTCTGTTGCTCTAAAAGTTTTGGATGGATTTTATTTTCCTTTTCACAGGAAAGTATGAACCAAACTTTGCAATTCATTGCTTAACATTTTGCAGTTACACAGTTTCACTTGCTAAGTAGTTGAAGCATTGTGGGCCATTGGCCTTTATGTGCTGAATCAAGAAAACGATTATAGGTCACATGTGAATGGAATAGTCTGAGAGAGGCTGAAGTTGTCCCACTAAAGAGTTATTTACCAAGGGAGGCTNTACAGAAGCAAGTTAAGCCTTAATCTTGCAGATNTTTGTTCATGGTAAACTGATGGTAGAATATGTAACCTCAAAGTAATGCCTGTTGTAATATTTTTAAGCATTTTTATTTTACCTCAGATTTCTGCTTTAGGGTAGAAATGTTACAGCAGTATTTGAGAAGACAAGAGAAAGGGTAGAAATTAACACACAAATCACTAAGACCTGCAACNCTGATTATTCTGTCTATCATTTGTCTATAAATTCTTATACTTTTAGCCATGATAACTATCCTTTCTATTTTAAAGAAGCATATGCTAATGGTGAGNGATAAGAAACATAAGGAAAAAGAAATTGTAATAGGAACTCTCCCTTGTGTCCATGAGTCCTGCCATTGAGAAGTCACTGCACTACTCACATTGGATTTCTGATGCTTTCTTCTCATAGACAGGCTTATATTGCAGTGTACCATTATGTATATTTCTTTGAGTACTATATTTTCTTTTACTTTATTACAATACTGAATTATTTTATATGTATATTTTGTCAATATTTCCATATCTGACCACAATTATTATGTGCTATATAATATTCCATACATACATGAAACAATTAAAGAGTAAAATTCCACATGTAAAAGAGAAGAGAAATATTAGACAGCACATTCTTGGCAATAGATCCTGATAGCTTTTATCAAACACAGCTAAGAAATACTTTCATTTTTCATTATAGAAAAGACAACCAGATATCCACTGTTGAAGAAATGAAAGAAGCCAGAATATTTCAACTTTCTCAAACAATTTTCTTTTCTAAAAACTGTTTTAAATTAACTTATGCTGTCTTATGTGNATAAGTATTTTGTTTGCATGTATGTTTGTTCACCACATGTGGACCTGGTGCCAGTGGAACTCAGAAGAGAGTGTTGGATCCCTATAACAGAGAGTTTTAAGCCATGATGTGGGTGCTGGAAATTTAACCCAGGTTCTTTGCAAAAAATAGCAAATGCTCTGAATCATGGATCTTAAATAGATCCTGATCAATCATCCAAAAGCCACTTTTTTTCACAGAGCTTTTATGTATTTATTCATTTATCTCTTTTCACAAATCAAGCAACAACAAGAATAAGCACTGTCTTAAAAGCTTCTGGTACTCAGGTGAACATTACCCTAGCATCAACTGTATGAAGTAATATTGTCCCAAGGAGCTGCAATGGTTTTCTAAGACTGAAGAAAAAAAATGTTGTAAAGACACTATTTTTGAGAAACCTAGTTCTAGATATTTTCATTTCTAGAAATAGTTTGAGAATGTATCTGAGATATTTTTTCTTTTCCCATAGCAACAGCGCAAATTCCCATCTCATGTATTCTAAAATAAAATATCTACAACACGTTTCCTAATTTCAGTCATACCCATGATTTATGTACACACTCAGAAGCGCCAAATAGTTATATTTTGAAATATAAGTAAAATTGTTCAGAGTGAATGACTTTAATGAGTAGGTAACCAATCACTTTACAAAGTCAGAGATTTTTTTTTTCCAAGACAGGGTTTCTCTCAGTAACTGCCCTGGCTGTCCTGAAACTTACTTTGTAGACCAGGCTGGCCTGGAACTCATAGAGATTCACCTGCCTCTGCCTCCATGGTGCTGGAATTAAATGTGTATGTCATCATACCCCACCAAGTCAGAAATTCTTAACACTTGCTTTCAAGAAAATTGAAGGGTAATTTCAGATTTTCATATAATAAATCATTAAAATGATTTTAATGATAGGATGCAATGTGGGTTTTTTGCCCTATAAGTTAAATGGTGACAAAAGTAATTGATCTATATTGCTATGAGAAATCCTTTGAATTTTAACTCTTTGGGATATGGACATTCTTTCTTAAGACTTAATATCTGTAATTTGTTTATTACAAGTAAAATATTTTGCAGTGAACTTTTATTCTACTATTATGCATGTAACAACAAACAGAATGTTACTGGTCTTAGTTATTCCTGCACTGCTAAAACAGTCAAATATCCTTACACATATAGTTACTTAAAAATTAGAGTATGTAATATAGACACCTCAAGTAGTTTTTGTTTTAGGGTGAATAATTTAGCATTGGCACCCACTTCAATTATTTATTTTAAAGGGTATTGTTCATTATAGTGCCTGCTACAGTTTTAGATCTAAAATACTCTGAAATATAAAGCCTTCTTCTTCAGTGTGGTGGGCATCTAGAAGAGGTGGTATAAACGTTAAATGTTAAGATACAGAAGTTCTTAGGTAATTGGGAAGAAGTAGAACTCTGCCTATTCTTCATTCTTACTTTAATTTGTCACTACTTCCATACTGTGACAAATTTATCAACTCATAAAGTTCACCTTGGTGTGCTGCCTCACCCTAGACACACAGTCAATGGCATCAAAGAACAATCCAATGAAATGTCTAATGCTAGGAGACAAAGTAAATCTTTCTTAATTTAAAGTGATCACCTTGGATATTTTTATTACAAAAAAATGCCCCATCAACTATTCTCCCACAAAATATTCCACTTTCATTTTAGTAAAGCTCTTAAATTCTACCTAGCACAAATCTAGCTCCATCAATCACTGTTAGCAAGTGAATTTACAATCCTATTTAACATTTATTAAATATTGGATCTGCTATAAAATTCTTTAGACTGAAAGGCTTAAACAACAAATATTTTCATCACATATTATGAAAAAAGCATAGAATAAGACCCAGGTACCAGAGAAATGAATTCTTGATATAGGCCATACTCCAGGCTTGCAGACTGCTGCCTTTTAACTGGCTCATTACATGGTAGAAAAAGAGAATCATCTTTGCATCTTCCCCTTCTTATAAAGCCAATTATTGTTTTATGAGGACCATAAAGAAATGCCTCACGATCCTGTTGACCCTATTAACCTCCCAAATGCTCCATCTGCTGCTATAATATCACTGGGAAAGAGGGTTCAATTTAATATTTTATGGGGAACAATTCAGTCTTCAGTACCAAATGCATTCATTATGTCTGGGAAATAATGAAAGAATATACAGAAAATTTTAAAATTAAAAGTGTAATTATTTAGATAATTATAAGCACATTTTATATTATAAAATATGTATGTTAACAGAATTATATTTAGTAAACCTAAGATTAAATGTTATTCCTTAATGAAATTTCAATCTGCTTTTTTAAAAAAGATTCTTTGGGAATTTCATATCATACATCCCAGTCCCACTTATATCTCCCAGTCCCTCCATATCTCCCTCTCCCTCTTGTAGTGTCCCCCACAAAGGAAAGCTAAAAACTAATAAAAATAAACACTAGTAAAAAAGAAGAAAAACACTCCCCAGTCCTCCCCACCTCTCACATTGCTTCTTCATCCATCTTAGTGGCATTGGGAGCTGCTATGTATCATGCAGTATACCCTTTTGTCCAAACAGCTTTCCCTACAAATGTTCGTTGTGTGATGAATTGTTGCTCAAGTTCAAGGCCATTGGCTTCGGTACATCATCAATACTGGACCCCCACCAACATTCCTCTCCAACATCCTGCTGTTGCTCTGAGTCATAGAGATCCTGTGACTATGGTTCTGCAAGATCAGTTCCTTCACACACTCCAGCAAGTCATAGATAGGGTAGATGTTGGGGTGTGCCTACTCCAAGCCCTGGATTTGTGNCTAAGTGAGTTGGTCAGCCCAGGCCACTGGGACCACTCCTCTCAGCTGAGGGGTGGAGCCAGCTCTCCCAGGCACATGATGAGGGATGGGGTGAACTTTCCCAAGTGTGAGGGCCAGCTCTCCTTTAAGGGGTGGGGCCAAGTGCAGGGATCATCAGGGTCCATTATCCCAGGGCCAGGAGATTCAGATTTAGCTCTCCTTGGGTTGGGAAGCAGGTCACTCTGGGCCAGTGTAGAGTGGGGCCAGCTCAGCAGAGCCGTTGTACTTCAACATATGGTTTAACACATGATTCAACACATGAATTACAAAGGCTCCTGTAGTAACACAGCCAACAGACACCCAGATGTTGGAAGATATTTGCTGACTGGTAGAGGTTGCAATCTCCCCATGGCCTCACAGTTTATCTCAATAGTTCAGCAACATGGGGCTCGCTCCCTCCAGCAGAACTAACTTTCTGCCTCTATCTGCCCTTATTTGGAGAATGTCCCTGGGNCTGGATAACCGACCTTATCTGAAAGCTGTCTCTAAACCAGATGCCTGATTTATCTTTAGCTTGACCCTTTGCACAGATTCCTGCTAAGAAGACTTGTGTTAGGGGGTCTGCTACAGGAACTTACTGCCACATACAAAGCCTTGTGATAAGAATGTGCCACTTAACGCAAATTAGAGTTTGTTCCCNGGGCTCCCCAATCCTATATATTCCTTATACTCTGGAATACAGTTAAGCTGATTCACCGAAGTCTGTCTCCTGGAGGACTGTCTCATTAGTGCTCACGGCCTATTGAAACCTGTTCCCTATTTCTGTTCCCTTCACCCTCATGGACCAATGCAGCCAACGATCTGGAGGAAGAAGCAGAACCACATCCACACAGACCCCAGCTGCTGCAAGACTACAGAACTAGATATGGTCATTGGCAGCAGCTTGGGGCCTGTTGCTACCATGGCCCTGGTGGCAGCATAGGCCTTTGAGAGCCAGATGGGTCCAGCAGCAGCATAGTCCCCACAGAAGATATTCTTCATATAATTATGGGCATGGCTTCTATTTTGTGACAAAAACAACTCTTGTCTATGGTTACTTCCATTTTTGCTTCAATGTCAACAGAACTAGGTCCTTTTAATCTTTTGAGAAGCTGTTTTTTTTTTCTTTTTTAAATCTTTTTGGAAGGATGCTTGACCTACTGATCAGTGTTGAGATATTGAGTCTTTTCTGCTTTGAAGCAGAAGTATCTCTTACACACTTTTTCAGTAGTTTTTTTTTTAACTTTAGTTTTATCATCATCAACATCATCTAAAGCTAGTTTTACATTTTTTCCGTAGAAACTTTCATCCTCTTTGGAGTACACATCACTTTCCAAATATACTTAAGTTTTTTTATGCTCTCTTTATCTTATCCTGATGACTCTGAATTTTATTCCACAGCAACTAGGTGCTGTGCAAAATAATGCACAGGCCCTGAAGAAGACTTCACTCTGAGGACAGCAGGGAGTGTAATGTAAAAGCATCAAAGAGGAAATTAATTGTAGACATTTNCATATTTTCAAGTGTTATTATATTTGAACTTTCTTCATAATTCATTGTCTCTGCCTCAACAATATATGTTTCATCTTTCTTCCTGGACCCTAACCTGATCATTCTTGAGAATAAGTGGTACTCATTTTCATGAATATAACTTTAAAGTGATGATCTTTACTGTCCTTATATTCATAACCAAAGATAGAGTTTTAAATCTCAGGGGATCATGTCTTCGACCATCTAGTCCTCCCTAATTTGGAGTTACATACTTCAGTGTAAGAGATGCCTGGAGAGCTACCTACCAGATGCTCTTCAGAACAGATACACAGGAGAGACTGACAGAAGGGCTTGGTTTTATTTTATTTTAATCATGTATTGATACTTAAAAACAAAGCTGGTACATTTGAAGGTATTAAGATCCTGATAATCATATATTCTGTTTGTAGTATTTTAGTCCGCAATGGTTTAGTCAGCAAATCTTATATATCATTTAGTGTATCTAAAGGATTTAAATACTTAAGAAATAACAAGGTGGAATCATTTACTCTTTGACCACCAATGATTACTATGTTTACTCATTTGAAATATACTTTTATTATTTTATAATATTTATTTATTCATTTCTTTAAGTTGGTTGTGGCTTACATGTCAGAAAGCATGTATGGACATCAGAAGAAACTTGAGGGACTCAGTTTGCTCTTTCTACTATGTAAGACCTGGTAATTGAAGTGAGATCATTAGAAGAAATGTGCTTAGAAGCAGGCTATTTTCTTTCCTGACCATCTTAATAATGCATTTGAGATATTTTATATCATTTCTTGTCTTTCAAAGTGGCCCCATGTATATGTGAGTGTGTATATGTATGTGTATGTGTGTTTGAGAATTTTCTCATCAGTCACCTGGTAATTGTTTACCTTTATTGTTATTTCCTTTATACATTTTCTTTGTAAATTTACATTAACTGATACAAAAACTTCAACTGTTCAGATTTGTGGGGAAATGAAAGTTATATTTTCACAGGGTATTCTCATAGGAATTTTAGGCAAACATTCCCTGGGTGTCAGTAGACTGAAACTGATTAAAAATTTACACCAGGAGGCTAAACTGACCTAACAGAAATCTTTGATGATGCTAATTGCTATCTATCATTGATAATTGTTCCTCTCAGCGCTCATCAAAGAATCCTCTTCTTACATTGAACAGAGACTGTTACAGTTATCCACAGCTAATCAGAATGAAAAAAAACAAGTGCCCATCGTTTACCAGTGAATCTAATGTGATGTACCCCACTTAAGGCTCAGGGAACTTCATGGAAGAGGAGGCAGAAAAAAAGGAAGAGTCAGAGGATCAGGATGACTGTTGCAATGTTTTATGACTTCTAAGAATAAAAGGAAAAGTGTATCCATTAAATCTTAACAATGACACCACAGCCATACATACCAAGATGGGTGGGGTAATTTCACAAGGCCTAACTCATTAATGAAGACATATTGACAATCAATGTCTGCTAAGAGAGGTTGAACAAGTTGAACCAGGAATATGTCCCCCCTAATTAGCCCTAAACGTAAGTACATATAAACAAAATAGACTCAGTAGGTTGTGTGAGTGTGTATGTGTGTGAGTGTGTATGTGTGAGTGTGTATGTGTGTGTGTGTGTATGTGTGTGTGTGTATGTGTGTGTGTGGTATAATAATAAGAAATAAGAAGTGGTCATGGATTTGAGGGGGAGAGAGGTTATTTGAAGAATAAGAGAGTGAGGAGAGAGGAGTGGAACTGATGTCAACATTTTATTTATATATGAAATTATCAAAAAAATATTTAATATAAAATGAGTTGTAAAAGAGAAAACATATGCTGTGTTTTAAGAATGTTAATGTTCTTTAGATGAGGAAAGAAGTGTAAGATTGTCTAAAAAACTTTAAAAATTGTATCATAACTCCGTTTAGTGTTGGAGTGTGAACAGAAAGCCATTCTCCTGCCTCAGGATGCCCTGTTCCTCACCTTTAAAATGGATAAAAATAATTAATGTTTTAAGTTTGCTACAGCAAAAGAGCCATGTTCTATACATCTTAGGTTTTTTTTTTAAAAAAAAACACTTCATGAGGCACAGTGATAGCCATTCACTCATGTTTTAATTGTGTCAGCCTCTTGCTGTAATGGGAAACCCAAGAGGTTATAGCTCTGTAACGATCTATAATCAAAAGATGAAGCCCAATAGACTTTTTTTCTTTAATTTTTTTAATGCAAAATTAAATTATGATTACAAATTTATACTGTTTCTCTTAAAATTACATTCTTTTTTGGTTTTTCGAGACAGGGTTTCTCTGTGTAGCTTTGGCGGCGCCTTTCCTGGAACTCACTTGGTAGCCCAGGCTGGCGATCCGCCTGCCTCTGCCTCCCAAGTGCTGGGATTAAAGGAGTGCGCCACCACCGCCCGGCTCTTAAAGTTACTTTCAACCCAAATTGACCTTAATATTTGTGACATTCAGCGACTTTGATACATATGAAATTTCAGTAAATTTTGCCAAATTCCTCATTATATTGATGTTGACTATGACAATTTCATTTGAATAAAAATTCCTCTTCAGTACGGAATACTGTACATATTTTAATAACCACTTCAATACCATTTTTACATAATTATTATGCAATGAACATACTAGTTGTTACAATAGAGTTTTGCTCTGGGACTCAGCTATGTTTTACATTTATATGAGATTCATATGACTTTTTCATCCTAATTTGAAAACAATTGATTTACATTTTGGGTCAAAGAGTTCTGACAGGATTTGCTGTCATACTGTGAACATGATACACACCTAAGATATCAAAAGACATAAAAACCTCAGAATTTCACCCTGCCACATATAATGTGTTCTTTTTTTAGATGAATATTTTTCAATGCATGAATGTTTTACCTTAATGTAAGAATGTGTACAATGTGTGAGCCTAGTGCCTGGAGAGTTAAAAGAGGTGGGTTGAATCCCCTAGAGACCACGTTACGGATGTTTCTGAGTCACCCTGTGGTGACTACTATCTATCTCTTTCTTCAGAGATTTAAAGTTTTCATTGTAGAGGTCAATAACTTCCATGATTAAATTTATTTCTAGATTTTTTGAGGCTATTGTGGATAGGAATGTTTCCATGATTTCTTTGTGTTTTCATTGATTGTATATTGAAAAGCTATTGATTTGTGCCAGATGATTCTATATCCTGACACATATCAATATATTTATTTAGCATTTCTTGAAATTTTGTTGGAATTTTGGGGAACTCTTATGTATATTATCATGACATCTACACATAGGGATAGCTTGACATCTTCTTACCCCATGTATATTCCTTAGTTTCATTACTTTGCCTTAGTGTTCCAGCTAGGGCTTTGACCACAATATAGGAAAGGAGTGGGGATAGTGGACATCCCTCTATTGTTCCTGATTTCAATGAGGTTGTTTCAAGTTTTTGTCTATTTTGGATGATGTTGGCTGTGTGTTTCTTTTCTAATGTTGAAGTATATTCTTTCTAGTCCTACATTCTCTAGGACTTTTATTATGAAGGTATTTTGGATTTTGTATAAGGTATTTTTTCTGATTTATTGAGATGATCATATGATTTTTGTCTTTAATTCTGTTTATGTGGTTTATTACATTTATTGTCTCTTGTATGTTGAAACATCCCATGCCTTCAAGGAACAAAGCCATCTTGGTCATGGTGCATACCCTTTTTTGACATGCGTCTTTATTCTGTTTGAAAGTATTTTATTGAATATGGTAAGTGTCTATTCTTCAGGAATAATGACCTGCAATTTTTTTGTCATGTCTTTATCTTATATGAGTAATAGAACGATAGTAGCTTAGTAGAAGGAGTTTGGGATTGGCCCTTCTGTCTATATTTTTTGAATAGTTTAAAAAGTATTGGCTATAGATCTTCTTTGAAAATATGGTAGCATTCTGTGATGAATGCATCTCACCCTGCACAATTATATAATTTAGTTGGAAAGTTTTGTTTTATTATTACTGTTTCAATCTTCTTATTTTTATGGGTCTGTTTACATTGTTTACATGTTGGTTTAATTTTGGTGGTTTGGCTGAACTTAAAAATCATCCATTTCTTTTAGAATTTTTGTCCTAATAGAGCATAGGTTTTGAAATCATTCCCTTGTAATATTCTAACCTGATTCTGGTAATTTGAGTCCTCTCTTTCTTTGGTTAGTTAAGTTAGTTAGGACTATCTTTTTTNTNGTCTCAGAATCAGCTCTTACATTTATTTTCTTTTTATTGTTTTCTGTTTCTATTTCATCTATTTTTACTCTGATTTTGATTATTTTTTGCTGTCATCTGGNTTTGGATTTGGATTGTTCTTGTTTTTCTAAATATTAGTGTTATATCATTAAGTCTTTTAGTTGTACTCTTTCTCCTTTTTAATGTAATGACTTGTAGGTATAAATTTTCTTCATCTAACTGCTTACAATGTATCACAGAAGTTTTGTTGAATTATGTTTTCATTTTCATTTAATTCCAGGGACTTAAAAAATTCATTCTTGATGTATTATTTAATCCATTCATCATTAAATAATGACTTAATGAACTCATTCTGCAGACCAGATAGGCCTCATGAACAAAGAGATCCACCTGCCTATGACTCCTGACTCCTTAAAGGCTAACATGCCCAGATGAAAATTATTTTTAAGCCTGTGGGATATTTTCTTTTTATTTCTCCTTTCATTCTTCCTTCCTTCCTTCCTTCCTTCCTTCCTTC
Organism: Neotoma lepida; assembly: GCA_001675575.1. NCBI lineage: Eukaryota > Metazoa > Chordata > Mammalia > Rodentia > Cricetidae > Neotoma > Neotoma lepida. Next base: position 58,769 of record LZPO01097360.1, on the reverse strand, counting down.
CTTCCTTCCTTTCCTTCTTTCTTTGCTTCCTTCCTTCCTGTCTTCCTTCTTTCCTTCCTTCTTTCTTTCTTTTTTTATTTCTTCCTTTCTTTTTTACAGGGTCTTATATATCACAGACTGACCTGAACTTACATTCTAGTGACCTTGAACTCCTGATCCCAATGTTTCCATTTCTTGAGTCCTAGATTTGAGTCTTCAGTGTTCATCACTATATCATGTTTATTCAGTGTTATGGATAAAATTTGGGTTTTTGTGCATGCTAAGCAGGGACTCTACCAACTCTGCAGTGTCCTCTCAATGGGTATATTAACCACACCTAAGCATAGACTGCAGACCCAGCACTTGAGAGGAAATACACAATGTACTCAGTGGGTTCTTTTGTAGACTCTTTACTATTGCTTTGCTTGTTTTTGTGGTCTTACTGGTCTTTTGCCAGTATACTAAAGGTTTTTTTTTATTATTATTTTGTGGTTTTATGATGTCAGTAAGTTTGCATGTTTCTTACATATTTTCATTTGGGCATTTGGGAAAAATTTGGGCATTCGGGGAAAATTTCATAGGATGTTGGGAAGAGGCAACTAGACCAGAATATAATGGATGAAAATACTATTTTCAATAATACGTTTATATATGACTTTCCACCTAGAATATATCATGTACTTCTATATATCTGCTCTTCTGATTAAAAAGATCAAAAGGAAAGTCATTAGATTTCTGTTTTACACATTAGATTTCTATTTTTATGTGTCCAACATTTATTACCTTCTGAGAACACACCCATGATGACCTTTGCAAAGCTAGATGACACTCATCTTCAACTACAAACTACAACTGAGTTGTCCAAGTAACAATACAATAGTACTCTGACAATGTTTCTAATAAATCTCACTCTTATTTCTTAAATACTTTTATATTTAGTTATTTTAACTGTACAAAAATATCTTGAAATGCCCCTAGTATAAATTTTCTTCTTTAATATTTAATTAATTTGCTTATTTTACATGCTGACTGCAATTTCTCTTTCCCTCCTATCCTCTCTTTCCATCCCACATCCCCAGTTGCCACTCCCTACCCCCATCCACTCCTCCTCTGTTTCTGTTCAGAAAGGAGCAGGTCTCCCATGGGTATCAACAAAGCATGGCATTATCAAGTTGCAGTAAGACTAAGCTCCNCTTGTATTAAGGCTGAGCAAGACAATCCAGTATGAGGAATAGGTTTACAAGAGCCAGTCAAAGTGTTAGGGACAGCCCCTGCTCCCATTGTTTAGGAGTCCCACAAGTAAAAGAAGCTATAACAACCATCACAAATATGTAGAGGGCCTAGGTTGGTCACATGCAGGTTCCCTGGNTGTTGGTTCAGACTCTGTGAATTCCTATGAGTCAGGTTAGTTGTTTCTGTGGGTTTTCTTGTCATATCCTTGACCCCTCTGGCTTCTACAATCCTTCCTCCCTCTCTTCAGCAGGATTCCCTGAGCTTGGGCTAATGTTTGGCTGTGGGCCTCTGCATCTGTTTCTATTGTTACTAGAGGAGGGCTCTCTGATGACAATTGGGATAGTCACCAATCTGATCACAAGAGATGGCCAGTTCAGGCTATACATCCACTATTGCTAGGAGTCTTACCTAGGTTCCTTGTAGATTCATGGAAGTTTCCCTTGATCTTGAAGTGTCCCTCCTTTCCAGTCAACTCTTTCAGTAATGTCCAACTTCATACACCTCCCAACCTGATTCCTTAAGTCCCCTTCACCACCTGCCCCCAGTCCACCCAGAAGATCTCTTCTATTTTCCCTTCCTAGGTAGATTCATGTGTGTTGATCTTACTTTTACTGAATTTACAAATGTGGGAATTACACCTTCTCATTAAACATCTTTCTGTTTTGACAGCTTTCATAGAAGGCCTCCAAATTTACTCATATACACTCTTTATATATTCAAACACACAAATTTATTTATTACCTTTACTAAAAAAATTATTAATGGCTAGGTATTGGTGCTGCATGCCTTGAATTCCAGCATTTGGGAGATAGAGGCAGGCAGATCACTGTGGGTTCAAGGCAAACCTGGTCTACAGAGTGAGTTCCAGGACAATCAAGCTACACAGAGAAACCTTGCCACAAAAATAACATTACTAAGAATAACTGGAAAATTGAATTATTGTAANTGAACAGAGACCCATTTTGAATCTTACAAAAGAAATCAATTTTGGTAGTACATGCATTTTATGCCTAATCTTCAAAAGACAAAACAGTNAAAATTTTTAAGAAATAAGAGAAAGTAAAGCAAAAACAAAACTAAAAATAATTTACTGTGTTGAACCCATTTCATTAGATTTTTTTGCCATTGGTAGTAGTAGGTTAAGATACAACTGATTAAATTTGTGAATCTTTATTGTATAACTTATAATTTTGCATACTTTAGAGTAATTTTGACACTCTTGAAATATATTTCAGAATTATTCATTTTATTTTATGTGTATGAGTATATTGCTTGCATATGTATATGTATGTGGGGTTGTGTATGTGTGGGAGGGGGTGTGTGTACCATGTGTGTGCCTGGTTCACACACAGTTCTTAAGAGGCGTCAGGCCGGGCGGTGGTGGCGCACGCCTTTAATCCCTGCACTCGGGAGGCAGAGGCAGGTGGATCTATGTGAGTTCGAGGCCAGCCTGGGCTACCAAGAGTTCCAGGAAAGGCACAAAGCTACACAAAGCTACTCGAAAAACAAAAAAAAAAAAAAAAAAAAAGAGGCGTCAGATCCTCTGGACCATGAGATGGTTGTGAACTATCACATGTTGAGAACACAAGCTGGGACCTGTATAAGAGTAACAAATACACATAACTGCAGATCCATCTCTCCATACCATGTAACCTTTACACTCTTGGTTCTTGTTAAAAATACACAAATATTGGGGGATATACATTATAATCAAATGATATAAAACTGGACAGACACATAATATCACTTTGTAAGGAAAACTAGCTAATTCCTGTAACCAGTAGTCCTAGCCTAAGTTTATTGGATCATAATTTTTAGGACAGAAAAAAATCTGCTGAAAATAATAAAAGAATATATTTTTAAAAGATTCATGTTCAATATAAGACTTCAAATGTTCTTTCAAAAAAAAACTTAAACCTAAGAGACTGTACCTTATTACTCCATGTTCCCTCATTAAATAAAACTCAAAATGGCCAACAGTACAGTTAACTGGAATAGAAAATGTTAAATAATAGTTATTTTGCCAAAGCTAAGTGTATGGATAATATCACATGATGATATTTCTTAGACTCATATGTCCTTTAATGATTGGAAACTAAGAAATGATATTTAGTCACATCCACAATAATCTATGGAATATTGAATTCTATTAAATCTAACAAATGATTCTGCATTTGTCAACAGTAAAATGAATAAAAGAAAAAAAATTTAAAAATTAATTTAAAATTATGTTTCTTTCTTATCTGCTCTCCTATGTAATAGAACTATCCTAGGAGGATAGGACTTCCCAACATCGGTATCCATTAAACCAAACTAATGGGACTAATAAAATTATTAATCACAAATAATNGTTACAATAAATTAATATTAAAGACCAATTTTTGCTAAAATTTTCTAAAAATTTAACTACACAAAAGAAAAATACTAAAACTAAAAAACAATTAAAAATTTAATGCCCTAAACATCCAATAATTCATAAAATGTAAGTAACTACACACAAAAGAAAGACTATATAGTAAGTTTGGCTGAGAAATGTGGTGACAGAAGCAGGGATATTTTTGATTGGTTAAGATGTTCATTTCTTCAACCAGGTATTTTTACTTCTCTAGTCCACACTATATTCTTGAGATTATAACCTTGTGGAAAATAATCCTGATGTATTGCACATAAATATAATGTGAGATACAGAAGAAGGGACTGATAATCATGACTGGATCATGAGACTAATTAGAATTGATATGATCCTGGGATTTCTTACTTAATGGATTTGGCACCTGTTTGTATTCTCTTAAGACTGCTCTGTCGCCCAGTCAGCCTCATAGTTACCAGCTTCTGAAAATGCTTTCCCAGAACCATGGGGCACATAACATTAGATTTCTGAATACACAATATTTAATACTTGTTGAACACGGAGANCTGCAAACTGAAGCTCATAAACAAAAAGGAAAAGAAAAAGACCTCAACTAAAAGTATACTCATGAGAACATTGCGATTGTGGTTATTTGGAATGCTAAAGATTCAGAACCAAATTATCTTGGGCTGTTAGTACCCTTGGTAGCCTTTTAGCACTCATCTCTTTCTCACCTAACATTTTTTCAACCTGCAGATAAAACTGTTGAAATTTATTAACAGACCACTAGCTAAAGCACAGATACCCAGACGCTAAAATAGACTATCATCAAATACTGTTGAAAACCAACAGCAGAGTTTTTCTCATTTTTGATACCCACTCACTTGACAGTCCTCACAAACACATTTGTAAAATGCCATTTTCTTCCTGAATTTTGTTTGCAATGTGGCTGTACATGTATCTACTTCCATGTTGGAAAATGTATGGAAGACATCCTGAATCTCTGTTCCCAGCTGTAATCATTCATATTCGGTTCAGTGTAAATTATCTCTTATTTCTGTTCCAGTAACATACATGTCACATCAATACATATGCACTCAAACATTCCTAAATGTCTACACTCATCTGTATTCAGTTAAACCTAAATGCTTATTATAATACTGCAAGAACTCATGAATCTATCATTTCCTATTTTCTCTTATATAACTTTCCATTCTACTAGGGAGAAAATTAACACAATTTACTTTATTATCAGATCAAAAATAAATTTAAATTTTTAAAATTTTTAGTCACTTGCTATATGGCACATGCCTTCACTAATATAGTGAAACCATTACATGCAAAAAATGTGATCATGTGTGTGGGATTTCCACACTGTCTGAATACTTTCATCCACTTCCTTTTTCTCTACTACCTTCAGTGAACTATCTCTGTAATTTGTTAAAGTGTTTTTCTTTCTCCTGTATTTTTAGCCTTAGATCCCAAATCTACCAAATAAAAATATTTGTTTCGGTGTT
>LZPO01097360.1:34396-51920 GCA_001675575.1 Neotoma lepida | reverse complement strand
CAAAATGTCTCAGACCATTTCCTGTTGCCTGCAAGATGTAGGGACTCTAAGTTACTTCTCCAGCATCATGTTGGCCTGCACTCTACCGTGTCCCACCATGATGATAATGGACTGAACCTGTGAACTCTAAGTGAGCCACTCCAAGTAAATNTTTTCCTTATAGGAGTTGCTGTGGTTATGGTGTCTCTTCATAGCAATAGAAACCCTAAGACAGTTATCACTGACTTAAGTGTTGATATCCATATATAAGCAAATACACATCATATATGTCTTTTGGCATCTGGGTTATTTCATTCAGTATAAGTACTTTTTCTAGCTCCTTTCATTTACCTGTTATATTCAAGCTTTCTTTTCTTTTAAAGACTTATTTTTCAAACAAGGAAAAGTGAATGGAAGTTAGCATGGGGGCTCTAATCTTTAAGCCCACATTGGGAGAGCTGAACAGAGAGGACCAATGTATAAAGCCACTTTGAATTACAGCCAGACTATGCTGCAGTTTGAGACNGTATCAAAATCAACAAAAGAATTGAGTTTAAATCATGAGGAAAATAAACAAAAGAAACAAATATTGATTTGTCTGAGACATCAGTGAGACAAAAATTATAGGAATCACTTGAAATTATAGGTTTGATCAAAAGGACAGTACAAATCAGAACAAGTGGTTATTACTATTTTCAAAACACTTAAACCATGTGGGTGTAGCTCAATGGTAGCATTTATGCAGAGTGTGCTGAAAGTCTATGCTTCAAGCCCAAATGAATTTTATGTTTTTCAAAAGCTTTACAGAATAGGGGAGTAGAACAATGGTAGTATTTGTGCCCAATGTGTTGGAGTTGTTAAGTTCAAACCTGGCATTTCTGTGAAAAATTAGCTTGGGGCACAAGTGGGATGGCTACCTAGGTAAAATCATATCCAGCCAAGCCTGACAACCAGAATTCCATCCCAGAATGCCTCATGGTATAAGGAAAGCTAACTTCCAAAAGCTTTCCTCTGACCAATGAGGACTTTAATTTTAATGCATTAAGATGAATTAACATGAAACCATCATTTGTTTTTATTATTTATTTTTGAAAGTAGATTTTTATCAGACAATATATTCTGACCATGGGTTCTTCTCTAACTCTCCTCATTTCTAAAATCATCTAACACTTCACATTCTCTCTTGATATTTAGAAAACATACAGGCATAAAAAAACTAACCAGAATAGAACAAATCCATCAAATGAAGAAATAAAACAAAAAACACTAGAAGCACTTAAACACACAATGAAATATGGCCATTTAAAAAACCAATAGGGCCGGGCAGTGGTGGCCCATGCCTTTAATCCCAGCACTTGGGAGGCAGGGGCAGGCGGATCTCTGTGAGTTTGAGGCCAGCCTGAGCTACCGAGTGAGTTCCAGGAAAGGTGCAAAGCTACACAGAGAAACCATGTCTCGAAAAACCAAAAAAAATAAAAAAATAAAAAATAAAAACACAAAATCAGAAATCATAATATATGAGTAAATTACACATAAGATTAAAAAACTGACAGATCATTATGAGTTAAAAAATAATTTTAAAATACCATTGAGTGCATGTAATTGACTGTCTACTTCTTGGAACGTGGGCTCCCCTTGAGTGTAATCTCTATATTCAATGAGATTCCACTGGACTAAATTAATTGTTCTCTTGGAAGAAGTTGTAAATTGCAGGTATCTCCTTGATTAAGGGTGGGAGACCATGTCCACATCCTTCTCCCAGTTTGGGACCCCAATTGACTTGGATATGTGCCAAACCTGTGCATGCTGTCACAATCTATATGAGTTCATGTGTGTGTCATTCCTGATATATATGAAAGGCATTGTATCCTTGGTTACATTCCTCCTCGTATCAATGATTGTAGAAACTCTCTACCTCTTTTCTACAACATTTTCTAAGATCTTAATGGAGAGTTTTGATGGAGACATCACATTTACGACTGAGTAATCCAAGGTGTCTCACTCTATACACATTGTTCAGATATGGCTCTCTACATTTGTTCTTATTTACTGCAGGTAGTAGCTTCTCTAATTATGAATGATCAATACACTCATTAAGAGTTACAACAGAGTGTCACTATAATTCATTGTATTGCTTCACTCTTTAGCAAAACAATAGTATTTGGTTTTCCCCTAGGTCCATGTCCTACTTAATCCCATGCACTTGGCAACAAGAGCAATGTCAAGAATGTGTTCTACATCATGGAATGGGCCTTAAATCCAACCAAATAATGGTTGCTTACCCTCAACATTTGTGCCACTATTGCAACAATGTATCGTGTAGGCAAGTCATATTATACACCAAAGGGTTGAGAGCTGAGTTGGTGTTTAAATGTCTCCTCAGGAGCATTCATAATAACCTGCAGTGTCAGAAACACTATTCAGTAACAGTGAAGAAACAATGTCCATGTTCTGCGAAAAATATAGATATTGGCCCTTAGAAATAGGACCTTACCATTTATGTAAAATAATCAATAGCCTGGAAAGTGGTATTAGTTCTTTGGGGGATCCCATGGTGACATTTTGGTCAACAAATCCATTAAATATAATCCATATCTAGCACTGGAGGTTTCATTTTTGTAGCAAGAGATATCTACATGAGGCTTTCTCTTCCTTTTATATGGTGATTTCATTTACATTTCTTTCATTGCTATATTATACATTAAGAAGTCTACTGGTATAGGTTTCTATAACATCTTGCAAATGGTCCATAGTTTTAGCAATCCCTCTTACAATTTTAACCCGTTCACACTCTTCTCTCCCCATCTACATTTAATATTCCATTCTAGTATCACTCCATTATTTGTCTCCAAAATTACTTATACTATTCCCACTTCCTCAGGAAAACATTCCCCAACTCCTAANCTCTTACTCCACACCTTATCTCTGTAGATATAAAGATTCTTATGTAAATGGACATTTCCTGTTCTGACCATCCAGTCCCAAATAATCATACAGAAACATACATTAATTACAAATGCTCGGTCAATAGCTCAGGCTTATTATTAATTAGCTCTTACATTTCAAGTTAACCCATATTCCTTAATTATCCTCTGCCACATGGCATTACCTTTATTAGCACGGCACATTCATCTCCTGATCCCTCTGCATCTGGCTAGGAACCCCTCTGACTCCACCCTTCCTCATCCCATCATTTTCAGTTTGGCTCTCCCACCTAACTTTATTCTGTTCAGTTATTGGTCAGTCAGCTTGTTTATTAAGCCACTCATAGAGTCACATATTCACACAGTGTACACAAAGATCATTCCACAGCATTCTTACATGCCTTTATAGCACTTAAATGTTTAATTTGGGTAAACTTAAGTGATTACATACTATATTTGTCTTTAGGGTACTGGTTTCCCCATTAAAGATCATGGTTTTTTTTTCTAGTTCCATCTATTTAAATCTGAGTTCCAATATTTCATGATTTTTTGAAATCTGAGTTATATTCCATTCTGTAAATGTAGTACATGTTCNTTACCCATTTATGGACATACTGGCTATTTCCTTTTTCTGACTGATATGAAACAGGTGTTTCTGTAATAGGAGTGTAGATTTTTTGGTATTTTCCCAAGAGTGGTGCGCCTAGATATTGAAGTGGATCTATTCCCGGCTACCCAGGGACACTCAAAATTGGTTCCTACACTGGTTATATGAGTTTGCATTCTACCAGCAATGGACAAGTATTTCATTTTCTCCATATTCTCACCAGCATGTGCTGTCAATTTTCTTGTTGTTCTTGGCCATTCTGATTATGGAAAATGAAATCTCAAAGTGCTTCATTAGATGAAGAAATTTATAATTGAAAAACAAAGATAAATAGATGGCCATGGAAATTATAGGTAGGGAAGACAATGGAAGGATTAGTATTCAGAGAGAAACCATACAAGCCGAGCAGCTAAAATATTTCAGACCTACATCACGAGGGAAAAGTAAGCAATTTTACTTCTTGTCAGTATATACAATTTGGTGCTTTCATCATCAAAAATGAAGTCAGACAACTTAAGGATTCACCATCATTAAGGAATTTAAAGAATCTGTATAGTTGATAAGTAGGGGATTGGAATCCATGGAGTTTAGGATCAGATTTTAGCCAGTGAAAGTAAAAAATGGAGGCAGGAAAGGCAAATTGTCTACAGCAAAGGAAAATGATCAGTAACTCCCTTTAATTCTCATAGATGTCCTTTAAATAATATTGGAATGTGACAAGTCATCATCAGCACATATTTTATTCTTGTCCTGAAAACCACATGCAAGCTATGCTTGAAGAAGTAATTACTTCTGTGCTCACAGCACCATATAGCTCTCAACAAAATGGGAAGGTTGATGGAAACCACAAAAAAAGTTCTAAAAAGATTTCAGCGGGACTGAAGAATGTGTAATGATTGCTCATTTCCAAAGAATTTATACAGCCATCTCGAAGCCAAAATCTATTTCCTGATTTCTACAGGGATATCTAATGTATGTTCCCCTTCAGAGACACAGGAAGGACTGATTTAGGACTCCGTTAGCTGAAANATGATATGCAAATCAGCACAATGTTAAAGATCAATGAGAACCCTTCAAGACTGACTTACAAAATCGGCCAAGAGAAACATTTTTCCATGGCACACACAGCGCAGATTTGAATGTATAACTAAATGAACTGACTATTGTGTGTGTGATATTTATTCTTGATTCTTCATGGGTNCATTTTCTTCCACATACTTTTCACTTCAATTCATATAGCAAACAGAATTTTATTAGTTTAAACTTTGTAACTTGTTGCTCTTTAAAACATCTTTTCAGTGTGAGAGTGGCTATGTTTATTTGCCTCAGACTCCAAGAAGAGAACAGTATTCGTGATAGCCCTTGCCTCAGATGCCACCCAAAGTGCTGGCCATTAGCACTTCCAAATGGCCAAGAAGAAATGTGCTACTTTTCAGAAGGGATAGAAAACTGGATCTGTACTACATGGAGAGCCTCTGAATTGTAAAAGGACAGTTGCCTCAGCATGTAGATCCTGATTGCCTCTCAATGTAGGTAGGGCTCAGCCTGAAGACAGCTCTTCACTCCCTATTTTCCTTTGTTCTGTCTGCAGACTGGACAAGTCTCTGCCTCTTTAAGCAACCACTGAGGAGTACTCCTAGAGTGATTGCTTTGCAAAAGTTTTAACCTGTATTCCATCATTAAAAATGGTCTGATTAGGCCGGGCGGTGGTGGCGCACGCCTTTAATCCTTGCACTCGGGAGGCAGAGGCAGGCGGATCTCTGTGAGTTCGAGGCCAGCCTGGGCTACCCAGTGAGTTCCAGGAAAGGCGCCGCCAAAGCTACACAGAGAAACCCTGTCTCAAAACACCAAAAAAAAAATGGTCTGATTAACTTGCTCATTGCTGTGGAACCTTTTGCCCCGTAATTTTATATTATCAGCTGATAGGCTATGTCTTTCCTAGAATACAGATAATTCAGTGTTTAAAATATCCTTTTACCTCTCATATTTACTTACATAAAAGGTAGCTTAAAGTCATGATTTTGAATTCTTGAACTTCAGTATTAGTGTTTTGCACTTCTGTTATTTTTCATTTAAGATTTTGATACACTTATTTTTCATGATTTAATTGGATGACTCTATTATTCCCTGTCTGTCCTTATGTTTCTAAATTATTCTCTAATTCTTCTTACTGTGACAACTTTAATTTTTTGACAGAAAAACACGAGAGTCACTTCAAAGAGATAAAAGATAGTTTGTAATCAAGCCACGTATATGTACCATGGCATAGAAAAACTCCAAGTTAAAATGTGGAAGTTCTTTCATTGACTTCATATAATAACTGACAAAGAAAATCATGAATCCAGACACTTTTCAAATACTTGGTTGCAACATTAGAGAATGTATTTAGGGTAATAAATATTGTCCATGATAAATTGTAAATATGCTTGGATTAAGAGCATCTCAACATCTGCACATCCCTATAATTTTAATCAATCATTCTTTCATCCAAAATGTTGACTGTGAATTCTTAGGCACATATTTGACAGGACTTGCAGAGCATTCAAAATCAAACATTCATAGGATTCTCAATAGCTTGCTGTAAAATATTGCTTTTCAATTTTTTAAAAAACACATAATTGTGAAATGAAGTTTACAAGTATAGTTATATGTGTTCTGAATTGCACAAACTCACAGAAATAGCCTGAAACTTAAAATTTATTACTTAGTTGCAAGTTTTTTTTTTTAATTAGTCCAATTACCTTTTCTATCTCCACTACTCTTAAAGCTTTGTTTTTCTTAGAAAGTGATATTCCCCAAAGTATAATCCTGCTCTCAAAGCAGTCACAGGTCACAGTTTCATCAGTGTCCAGTGCAGCACTATTTATAAAATCTAAACTTGGATTATTTATAAGGTATTTTAAAAGTATTTATGTATTAAGACATTTTAACAAAGTGTCTTTCCATATGACTTTTCAAAATGACTTCAATGTTATTATCCTTCCCAATATTTTCTCCTCTGCCTTGATCTTCCATTCCCTGCATGATTTTTTGTTTGTTTGTTTGTTTTGTTTTGTTTTTCGAGACAGGGTTTCTCTGTGTAGCTTTGGCACCTTTCCCTGGAACTCACTCAGTAGCCCAGGCTAGCCTCAAACTCACAGAGATCCGCCTGCCTCTGCCTCCNGTGTGCTGGGATTAAAGGNGTGTGCCACCACCGCCCGGCTCCCTGCATGATTTAATGCAGTCTATACCAGCAATTTTCTTTACCTCTTTTGCGATTGTTTTCTAAAGTCTCCCTACCCTTTTTTCTCTCCCTCTAAATACACTCCCATGCTTTGTTACTAGTTTCCTGACCTATATATTTATTCCAACTACAACATACATATCTGAAAATCATTCATCAGTTTTACCTTTGAATCCTTTTCTTATTTGACACAGGATTTCACAAACTTACAAACAATAGCCTTGAAGTTGCTGTGTGGTGCACAAGCTTAGAAGTTGTGACCTAATTTCCTCATATTTTCATGTACCTAAAATTGCAGTCCTGCATTATCAGGTGCCACTGAGAATTTCCCTTTCAAAATTACTTGCAATAACTATGGAGGGTTAATACTAGGATTTTAAGATACTTTAAAAGTAGAGAACAATGCCAAAATCATGAAAATCCATCTGAAAGCAGAGGCACATAGCCCTGAGATAGAAAACTTGCTAAATATAAGTAATGGCCTAAATCCTTAGAAGCAGGAAACAAAATTAAAAACTCGTGAAAATTTTAAGAATACTCCACTCATACCATTCCTTCTACTACTACTACTACTACTACACACACACACACACACACACACACACATATTTATTTGTAGTTTGTCTTGGAATACACAGGTTAATTTTTCTAAAAAATAATTAATTCATAACAAAGACTTTCCAATTCATCTGGTTCATGTCATTATTACTTAACAATATACCAATTTGGATCTTTGCTTCCAAATTTAAACTTTAAAACTTACATGTGTGTGGAAATATAGTTTATTGATACATTAGTGGTGTAGGTTTGATGAAGCCATGACTATAACTAACAAGAGAAAGGGATTTGTGCTTTTTTTTCTCTATAGGATTCATTTTATTTTCTGCATATATTATGTAGAATGTATAATTATAATAAATTAAATAATGCAGCAGTATTTGTTAAAAGGGGAAGTATGGGCAAATACTGGAATAATTGTTTAGAAAGTATTTATGGTCTCAATGTTAAATTAAAATGTCAAAATAAGTAAACCATTCAAAGTTTTGGTGTTATATTTTATATGGCAATTTATTACTCCATGGGTGAGTTTTTTTATTAAGAAATTTATTATTCATTTTATATAAAAATCACAGAAGCCCCTGTCTTCCTTCCTTAAGAAGATGTTCAACATCCTTAGCTATTAGGGAAATGCAAATCAAATCAACTCTGAGATATCATCTTACACCTGTCAAAATGGCTAAGATCAAAAACACTGAGGACAGCTTATGTTGGAGAGGATGTGGAACAAGGGGAACACTCCTCCACTGTTGGTGGAGTGCAACTTGTACAGGCACTTTGGTAATCAGTATGGTGGTTTCTCAGAAAATTGAGAATCAATCTACCTCAACACCCAGTGATACCCCNCTTGGGCATATACCTAAGGGATGCTCAATCATACCACAAGGACACTTCTCAACTATGTTCATAGCAACATTATTTGTAATAACCAGGACCTGGAAGCAACTTAGATGTCTCTCAACTGAAAAATGGATAATGAAAATGTGGTACATATACACAATAAAGTATTACTCAACTGTTAAAAAACAATGACATGAAATTTGCAGACAAATGGATGAAACTAGAAAATATCATCCTGAGTGAGGTAACCCAGACTCAGAAAGACAAACATGGTATGTACTCACTCATCAGTGGATACTAGAGGTAAAGCAAAGGATAACCAGATTGCAACCCACAGCTCCAGAGAAGCTAGGAAACAAGGATGACCCTAAGAGGGTTATACGGATCAGCTTGGGAAGGGGAAACAGGGGAGGGATGGAGTGGGAGAGCAATGAAAGTGATATCTTGGTAGAGGGAAACATTATGAGGTAAGGGAGAAATCTGGTGCTAGGTAAATTCCCAGGAACCCACAAAGACAACCCCAGATTAAACTACTAGCAATAGTGGTGAGTGTGCCTGAACTGGCCTACCCTGGTAATCAGATTGATGAATACCTTAACGGTCATCATAGAGCCTTCATCCAGTAACTGATGGAAGTAGATGCAGAGGTCCAAGACCAAGCACCAGGCCGAGCTCCAGGAGTCCAGTCAAAGAGATGGAAGAAGGATTATATATGCAAGTGGGGGGGGTGAGGGGTTGGGGGTGTGGTCAAGATCACAATGGGGAAATCTATAGAGACAACTGAACTAAGCTCATAGAAATTCATGAACTTTAGACTGACAGCTGTGGAACCTGTGTGGGACCAGACTAGACCCTCTACGGGAGACAGTTGTGTAGCTGAGTCAGTTTGAGGGGCCTCTGGCAGTGTGATCAGCATCCATCCCTGGTTCATGAGCTGACATTTTGGATCCCATTATCTATGGTCAGACCCCTTGCTCAACTTAGATGCAGTGGGGAGGGGCTTGGTCCTGCCTCAACTGAATGTACCAGGCTTAGCTTTCTGGCCATGGGAGAACTTACTCTGTTGGAGTAGGGATTTTGGGGGTAGGAAAGGGGGAGCGTGGGAGGAGGGATGAGAAGGAGATCTGTGGTTGGTATGTAAAATGAAATAAAAATATTGAAAAAAAGTATTTGTGGGTCTCAATGTTAATTTAAAATATCAAAATAAGTAAATTTCCTTAAAAATTCTGGTGTTACATTTGACATCAATTTTATACTCCACTAGTGATTTTTTTATTAAGAAATGTTTTATTCATTTTACATACCAATCACCGATCCTTCTCTGTTCCCTTCTCCTGCACCACCCCATCAGATTCCTCCCCCACAACACACCCCAGATTCCCTCCTCTCCAAGACCCTCCCTCTCTAATACAATTGCTTCTGGATAAACTACTTCTTGAAAGGGTGCTTTACAGTAACTGGTATGTTTAACAATTATTTTTAAATTTCTTTTTTTTTCAAGATTTTTTTTAATTATGAAAGTTTTTTCATTCATTTTAGATACCAATAAGAGATCCCCCCTTCCCTCCTCCCACCCCCCAGCCTCTACTCCCCCAACAAGAAGGCAAGGCCTCCCATGAGGAGGCACATCCAGCAGAGGTAAGTCCAAGCACCTCTCCCCTGCCTCAAGGCTAAAAGAGGTGTCCCACCGTAGGCAGTGGGCTCCAAAAAGCCCACCCATGCACCAGGGATAAATTCTGATCCCACCACCAGGGCCTCCCCCAAGCAGACCAGACCACACAACTGTCTTACCATGCAGAGAGTCCCGCCCAGCCCCGTGCAGGCTCCAGGAACTTTGATCCAACTTTCACTAGCCTGGCCTATGCAGGCCTCCCAATCAGGATCCCAATGCACTTGCTCATAGAATCCCTCTTCTCTCCCCCACCTGGACTCCTGGAGCTCTGCCTGGTGTCTGGCTGTGGATCTCTGTATCTGCTTCCATCAATTGCTGGAGAAAAGCTCTGTGATGACAGTTAGGGTGTTCACTGATCTGATCTCTGGGGCTAGCCAGTTCAGTTCAGGCACCCTCTTCACTATTTCTAGTAATCCAAGTTAGAGTCATCCCTGGGGATTCCTGGGAATTTCTCAAACATCTAGTTTCTCTCTATCCCTATGATGTCTCCCTCTATCATGGTATCTATTTCACTGCTTTCCCACTCCATCCCTGTGCCTGCTTGACTATCCCATTCCCTTATGGTCTTATCCTCCATCCTCTACCCCCCATTGCCCATCACTCATCCCCAGTTTACTCATGGAGATCTCATCTATTTCCCCTTCCCAGGGTAATCCATGAATCCCACTTTGGGTCTTCCTTGTTAGCTAGCTTCAATATAAAACCAGTTACTCTGAACCTGATAAAAGAGAAAGTAGGAAGTAGTCTTGAACAAATTGGCACAGGAGATTACTTTCTAAATATAACACCAGTATCATAGTCACTGAGAGCAACAATTAATAGATGGGACCTCCTACAACTGAGAAGCTTCTGTAAGGCAAAGGATACAGTAAAATAAGACAAAACAACAGCCTACAGAATGGGAAAAGATCTTCACCAACTCCACATCTGACAAAGGGCTGATCTCCAAAATACATAAAGAACTCAAGAAACTAGACATCAAAATAATGAATAATCCAATTTTTTAAAATGGGCTACAGAGCTAAACACAGAATTCTCAAAGGAAGAATCTCAAATGGCCTAAAGACATTTAAGGAATTGCTCAACAACATTAGGGAAATGCAAGTCAAAAAGTCTCTGATATACCATCTTACACCTGTGAGAATGGCTAAGATCAAAAGCACTGAAGACAGCTTATGTTGGAGAGGATGTGGAGTAAGGGGAACACTCCTCCATTGTTGGTGGGAGAGATAATTTATACAGGCACTTTGGAAATTAGTATGTCGGTTTCTCAGAAAATTGGGAATCAATCTTCCTTAAGACCCAGCTATACCACTCTTAGGCATATACCCAAGGAGCGCTCACTCATACCACAAAGACACATGCTCAACTATGTTCGTAGCAGCATTATTCATAATAGCCAGAACCTGGAAACAATTTAGGTATCTCTCAATTGAAGAATGGATTAAGAAAATGTGGTACATATACACATTGGAGTACTACTCAGCAGAGAAAAACAATGACATCATGAAATTTGTAGGCAAATGGATGGAACTGGAAAATATCATCCTGAGTGAGGTAACCCAGACTCAGAAGGATGAACATGGTATGTACTCACTCATAAGTGGAAACCAAACTATTTTTAAATTTCTGATGACTAGATTTAGAAATCTAGAAAATCGCGAAAGATGCTTCCTAGGCAATATTGACAGGGAAAAACCCACATTAAAGCTGATCACATCCTTTTCCATTCAGTACTCTCTACTGTCCCTAAATGCCTAGGGCAGTGTCAGGCTCCCATGCAAAGATGGGCCACAGGAAATACATCACGCACCCTGGCTGCGGACCAGCCTCTGGTGTAAGGCAACGTAACAAAACTAAAAGGACCAAAGTTCTTTTTGGTTTACAACTTACTCTAACGCCAAACATGGAAGTAACAATGGACTGTGTTAAGTTTCTCTGTTTGCAGGAGAATAACCTTGACCATGTTATACCCAGAGTCCCCCAAAGACCACCAAGAGACCATTCCGAATGCAAAAGCAAAGAGTCTTTTTATTTACGAGTTTAAACCCGGGTCTCTCCATCTGCCTGATGCAGCAGCTGAGCAAGAGAGATCCTGAGTAGCAATCAAGCAGGATTTTCATAATGTTAGGGTAGGGGATCTGGGGGAATTCCAATTCTATATGGTTACAAGCTTGGGATTGGAGCTTACTTAGGTTAGAGATGCTTGGTTTGAACTGATTGGAGAGTTGCATCTGCAAGGAAATGGCAATACCCTCTAAAATCTGTATTATCAGGAGACCCATTTTCTCTGACGATAAAACATCCCATTTCTTATCTGCAAGAAACTTGCTCCCTCTTACAGCTATGGTATATAATCTATTATATCCTTTAGGTTATGGCAGGAAATGTCTGGAACTCCTTTTTTTAATGTGGCTCTTAATTGTCTGGGTCTAGAGGTAGCACATCCTCTGGTGAGTTTCCCAGGGCCTGCCTCCCCCAGTTTAATCCTTTGGTGAGTTTCCCAGGGCTTGGGGTGGGTCCTCTGGTATGTTTCCCAAGACATGCTGCCCCTAGTCTGACCCTTCTCTAAGACAGCTGCAGCCCTGTCATCTTCTCAAGTGCATTTCTTCTTCTGTTTTCAAGTTTAGAAATTCATGATCTTAATCATGAATTTGCAGTTATACGGATTTTACAAACCCCCCCTTGTTCTGTTAAGCTTGTTTTCTTTAGATATAGATTGACAAATGTGTCCTAACGAAAGTTTTGGTTTTATAAGTAATGAAATGAAGCATTCAGCGTTAATTCTGAGGTTAGAGAGGTCATCACATGTGTCAGTTGGCCTTCTAGTTTTAATATCAAATTATTGCATGGAATTTTTAGCAACTTTGTGGGCTTCCTTTCCTTCCTTCCTTCCTTCCTTCCTTCCTTCCTTCCTTCCTTCCTTCCTTCCTTCCTTCCTTCCNNCCTTCCTTTCTTCCTTCCTTCCTTCCTTCTTTTCTTTCTTTTACATAAATTTAGGTGTGATTCCTTAAATACAATGTGGATGTCTAACAAATGGATTTTAATTTCTATTGTTCTGTAATAATTCTACCAATACATCTCTAAATAGAAAAGTGAAAGACAAAGTTTTATAGAAGATATTTCCTTCAATGCCACATAATCCATCATCAATTATCAAGCCATTGTCTGTGTGTCTGTGTGTGTGTAGTCTCAGTTATTTTGAGCAATAGTTGTTATTTTTTAAAAATCAGTACTCTTCTTAAACTTTCTGTAAAATGGTTCATTATGATAGGAAAAGAAACTTCAACATGGTCTTCTCATTACCGAGATGGAGGTTATATCAGAGTACATAAGAGGTTCTTGAAAGTTCATTTATAGCCAAGAAGCAGGTGAAGGACCAGTGAATAGAAAACTATTAAGTACTGAGGAAGACTCTGGCTCAAGAAGGATCAGAGTGATAAGACATCATCTTGAAAATGGGGAGGGATGAGAAACATACTTGGATGTGCAGGCTGCTGGGCTCTTGCACAATGAAAAATGTCTCTAGTTTAGATAGAATTTTATGTGAAAATGTACAGATATCCTAAAATAAGTTTCTATAATCCTGAATGAAATTTAATTAAGGAAAGAAGGAATGTCATTTTTTGGAGGCTTAAGTGTTTTTTGGTTTTGTTGTGGTTGTTTTCCCTTATACTTTCAGGTCCTGGTCTCTAGAGTTCTATACATGCTTGCCAGGTGCTCTACTGGTGATTGATGACAATGTCCTTCCAGTAATTCAAGTAATTTTTAACAAAATGTTCCCCTATCACCTATACCATCCTGTTCGAATAAACAGCAGCCATGTTTTTCATAACTACAGTTGGCAAGTTAGATTAACATTTGTTTGAAATAACGTAATTGTTTCATATCAGTCATTACACAAGTAGCACAATATTCTGATGCTCTCATGTTGAGATAAATTTTGAAATCCAGTAATATGAATATTTTCCTTTTCTCAAGATTGTTTTGTGCTTTGTAGATTCACATATTCCCGTATACATTTCGCTGTTAATTTGTCAACCATTTCTAACATTATTGTCAAAAATCATCAGGGATTTCCTTTCCTCATGTCATAACATTAAAGCTTTATGTAGTGACTACATCTACAATCCTCTATGACACCAGATGGTACTTTTATCCTTAGGATAGCCACTATGTCAGGACACTTCTGTGACTTGTGATTTAGTGTCATGGGAATATATCCCTCATCATATTAAAAGTAACAATGAAAAAATGAAATAAACTTGGTCTTGAGACTTGGAGTGAGCAAAACAAGTACTGAGATTAAAGGTGTATGCCACTACTGTCTGGCTCTGTTTCTCTCCTAGATGGAATCAGTCTCAAGTAATTCAGGGTGNCTTCGCACTCACAGAGGTCCAGGTGGATCTCTGCCTTGCAAGTGCTAGGATTAAAGGTGTGTACCACCACTGCATGGCCTCTATGTTTAATCTAGTAGCTTGTTCTGTCCTCTGATAGTCAGNCAAATTTTATTTGGGTACACAATATATCACCACAGCTCTGCTTCTTGATCAGGATTGACCACTTGTCTCAAGTTTCTGCCACTGTGACTTTTTTCCACAAAGATGGGATATGTGAACCAAACTTAACCTTTCCTACCTAAGTGATAGGGTATTTTGTCACAGCACCAGAAAATGTAACAAAGACAGCTGTTCACTTACAAGATAAGAGTAATATTCCCAGCCAGGCAGTGGTAGCACAATCCTTACATGCCAGGAAACCAGAGGCAGAGGCAGGTGGATTTCTGTAAGTTCAAGGCCAACCTGGTCTATAGAACTAGTACCAGGACAGCTGAGGCTACCCAGAGAAACCATGTCTCAAATAAAATACAACAGCCACAAAAAAGAATCATGTTTTCATTATAATTCATACATAGATGTGAAGACTAATTATTATACTTTGAAAAAAACACTGTAAAAGAAACCTGCTAAATTCTAGAACTAGTTTTTGCCAAGTTGGGGATCCTTAGGCCTTTACACTAAAAACATTGACTTTCTGTGTCCTAGTAAGGAACTCTACAACACAGTGCCTCCAAAACCAACATATTGACAATTTTACAAATATATACACGATTATTCATCACTTGTAGGATCAAAATTGCATTTTAAATATTTAAAATTTTAAAAAATTTTTTTAAATTTTAAAAAATGTAAAAANATAGGGATTTCATAAGGTGTTTTTAGACTCCTAATGCCACCTTGACCTACACTATATCAGTAGATGCAAAAAAAATCTTGGTTTGGTTTTCTTGTTTTGCTAAATTCTATAAAATCCTTGACTTTTGTGACTACTGTATAAAATCTGGAAATCAGACTAATCGAAATTGAGCAATGTTTAAGCTCAGTGTTAGGAGGCACATGTGGATGGAATGGTCTAAGTTCAAAGCCAGCCCATTCTACAAAGCAGCTCCCTGACCAGATAGAGTTTTTGAGGGAAAAATTGTCTTTATAATAAAAAACAGCTAAGTCTTATTGAGAACTTGCTGCCAGGCACCCTCTCACAATTTTAACAAAGACAGCTCTACTGCATTGTGGTTTCCCTGGCTTTTCTCATGTTAGGAATCAATATTTGAAAGGTATATTGACAATGCAAGATGACAGGAGTATTTTTTCAGGATACCTTAAAGGTTTCAAAACCTGGCACCAGCTTCACAGGGACTGACTNTACAGATGGAACATGGTAAGTTTCAGGGTGGTCATCCACTCCTCACAGTATTGCATGAGTTGACATATGAACATCCCTATCTGTTCATTCCTACATTGCAGCAAACTCAGCCACAATGCATTAGCTCCTAAAAGTGCTGCCATGTGACAGGGAGCAGGGTATGTAAGCACAGGAGTTGAGACAGCTGTCCTCCTTCAGTAAGAGTAGATTGTAAGAGGTTGTGCACCTCTGACCTAGAAGAATGGCAGCTGTTCTTCACTTGGTGCTACAGTAGCTACTCGTTTTCTCTCTTTCCCCTATTTCCACAGGCACAACTTAATGAGGTTCTTAGAGGCTCTCTCTCCCTACAGTGACTACATGGAGGAGGGGTGTGAATAAAGCAAAGGCTAGGGCTTTGTTTACCCATCTATCAGCAATGGAAGGTTCCCTGGACGAGTCCCTGTGTTCTTATTTAGTCTTCCTCTTTAAAGTGTAGTGGAAAACCTTAATGGGGACAGTACTTACAAAGGAGTACCTTATGTCTGTTGGAGTAGCCAACATTACTCATGGAAAATATAAATTTCCTTTCAGGGCCACATTTTTAGTTTTCCAGATCTTTCCATGATTTAATAGTGCACAGTGCAGGTTTTCCAATTTCAAAGGCCATTCAGTATTTCCTTATGCATTTCTTTTTCCCAAGTAGTCTTTGGTCATGTAGTATTAGATCAATATCATGTTACATTTATTAGAAAAATGGAATGTATGCATATTTAAAACTCAGAAGTTTATTTAGATTTTTGTTCATTTATTTGTTTGCATGTTCATTAGGAATCTAACTTACCATGGCATAAAAGTGAATAGGAGAGCTGAAGAGATGATTCAGCTATTAAAAGCAACTACAGCTCTGCAAGAGGGCTGGAGTGCACTTCCCAGCGCCATGTCAGGAATCTCACAACTGCATATAACTTCAGCTCTGGGAGCATACAAATATGCTGGACCCATTAACACCTCTATATGTATGTTTACTTACACACACACACACACACATACACACACACACAGAGAGAGAGAGAGAGAGAGAGAGAGAGAGAGAGAGAGAAATACACAGAGACATAATTAAAAATAGTAAAATCCAGCTAATCCTGATGGCATATCTTTATTTTTAGTCAAGGATTTTATAGAAGTTAGGCAAAAGTTGGTGGATCTCTTTGAGTTTAACCTGACCTTAGTCTGCAAACTGCATTCCCAGGCCAGCAAGCTCTAAACAGTGAGACCCTGTCTTAAATAAACACAAAATCTACATCATAGCAAGTATTTTTAAAAAGTGAGTAAAGAAACTTCATCATTGGACNGTAACTGAACACCTTTATGAAAACAACAATTATTGTGTTCATGGTAAGAATTTTGCTTTACNTGAACACAGTTAAAGTCTTAAACTAAAAAAGAGTTAAACCTGATTAACGCAGAATGTTTTAAATGTAGCGTCTTGTAATTCTTAGTAATTTCTCCTGCCAGTGCTTCAAGTGGCTAGCATTTTGTACCTTCTCTAGTTTGGGTTACATTTTTCCTAAGCAGCCTTTCCTAAGCAGATCTAAAGTGGGACATAAATTAAGATTATGTAGCCCATATTGCCTACAAAGATATCTTGAATTTGTTCCTTACCAATTTATACAGGTGGTTATGAAGACCTCCTTTTCCATACTAGCAAAAGAAAAGCTTAAAATTCATGGATGCCTGCTTTATGTCATTAGGTTTAGAAAAGATTATTGAGACCCTGCAGCCTGGCAAACATGCACGCATGCGTGATTGCAGGATTCTGCTGGCTCACTAGCACAGGCTGGGGGTTGGGAGTNTGATGAGCCAAGTCAGTGCAGCAGCAGATCCTGCTCAGAGGAGAGGGAGCCAAAGATGCCTGTCGCATTCACCTGAGGAATGGTCAGCGAGACAATGCAGCAACCAAGGTCAGCTCCCTCTGGGCCCTGTTGTATGTTTCATAGATAGACATCATTTTTGCACATTACATATTTCAAATCTGTATG
>LZPO01097360.1:0-28250 GCA_001675575.1 Neotoma lepida | reverse complement strand
TCTTTGTTTCATTGATTCTTTGTATTGTTCTCTTTGTTTCTATTTCATTGATTTCAGCCCTCAATTTGATTATTTCCTGTATTATTTCCTGTCTCTTCCTCCTGGGTGAGTTTGCTTGTTTTTGTTCTAGAGCTTTCAGTTGTGCTGTTACGTATGCTGTGGGGGTCAGGAGCAGATACATAGGGACTTGGAGGTAAGGGGGATTGGGGTGCACAATGTGAAATTACCAAAGAATCAAGAATTATGTTATATTTTTAATAGTAAAAAAATCATTATTTTTCCTCTTCACATAGCCTGAATAGCATTTTCTATCATTGTGAAGGATAGCCACCAAGGACCGTTTCCTGGTTAGTTCAAGGTTGATTTCTCTATGTCCAGCAAATAAAATGTGTGATGTATTCAACAACATGGTCTTGCCATGAAGTTTTGAGGGGAAACCAGGAACATTTGCAATAGTCAGTATAGTTTTAGATGCTTTCTGAGCTTCTCTGATTAGTAACTCCTGGAGAAATAACCCTTGTCTGTCACTGAGATTTTCATTTAATAATTCATGTCTTCTGGGAGTAACATTTTCACTAATGTTAGGTATTTGTTTGAACCCCTGAAATATATATCTATACATACATCAGAGTTTCATAAGGATTCTTCATACATCCTTGATTTTACTGAACACAGTCAACTAGCTTTCAGTGAACCACATGCCCCCAATTCCTGTTTAACATTTAGTTTCCAGTATTCCTTCTATAATCTTTTATATCACAGAAGCTCTAATATTCTCACTATTGTTTGAACTAATATATAAGCAAGTATATAAGTTCTCAAGTGGCTTCTTTACTAACACTTCATTTCATTTAAACCTTGCTGTGGTCCCTCATTGTCCATACCCAATTACATCACAATCCACATAACCCTTCTGCATCAGAAATTCCCTTTCTAATTAGTTTCCCAATTATTATATTAATACTCCTCTCTAAATGCATCCCTCTATGACAATGACCAATGTCTAGGTTCTATTTTTCAGTTGGGTTCCATATAAGCACATATTACAAAAGATACTAAGTAGAACCCTCATGTGAGATAAATCTTGGAGCATTTGTCTTTGGAGGTTTGGGTTCCATCACTAAGTGTCTGTTCCTTTTCACTTCCATCCATTCACCTGCAAATTTCATGATTTTTTTTTATGTTTTGTAACTCAATATTATTTCATTGTGTATGTATACCACATATGTGTTTAAAATTTATGTATGAAAAGCAATACTTGGTAGTGTGTTTATGTATTTTGTGACACACANACGCATGCACCAACACCCATGTAAATTCAGTGGACAGAACTTTACAAATCTATTTTCTACTTTAATTTTTTGTGTTCCAACGTTTTCATATTTACACTACTCAGGCATCTTTCTGGAGAGAGAGGACAGAGAAAGAGATCTTATTTTCATATATATATTATACATATGTGTTGCAGCCATAATGTGATCATATATGTGTATAATGAATTGTTATCTAGGCAGCATTGTTAACTATTATATTTTCTGAAACATTTGTAATAGTTTTATGTTACTGAACTTCAGTTTACTCCCCAGTCACAATGGTTGGTATAGGAAACTGAAAGTTCAAATCTTCAAATACAATCAGGAGGAAGAGTGAATAGATAATAAACAGTAAAGATTGAAAAAACAGAGGCTGCACATGACTTTTCATCTTAAAACCCACAACCTGTGATGTACTTCCTCTAGCAAGGCTCCACCACCTAGACCTCACCAAACAGATCCACCACCTGGGAACCAAGTATTCAAACACCAAAATATGTGGGGAATATTTCTTCTACAAACTTTCCCAACTCACCCCTATCCTACCACACCTGCCAATCCAGTTCAACCAGTCTGATAGGCTCAAGTAAAATACCATGGCCCTTGCCTTGCCATGGTCCAAACTAACAGCTGAAAAGGCCTAGGGCTGGGCAAATAGTGTCTGCCCCAAGCTTGACTTGTTGCAGAAATAAATGAACACTGAACATTCTATGGGAGATAATTGCCTACCCATAGGAAAACTTAAATTTAAAACCAAATTTTTAACAAATAATATTCTCATTATGTAGCCCTGACTAATCTGGGCTCAGTATATAGACCCTACTANTCTATACCTCACAGAGACTCTCCTCTGTCTTCTCTATGCTGAGATTAAAACCATATGCCCCTACACTGAGTCTCAAGCTTAAACTTTATCATCTGCTTTATTCAGCATTTATGTCTTCTATAAAATGTTGAATAAGCTTAAAAATCTTCCAGAAGCTTAGTAGTGCAGAATTTGCCTTTTTTATAACATTTTCCCAGGCATTCAATGTTCAGTACAATTTTCATAACATTTTCCCAGGCATTCAATGTTCAGTACAAATCTCAGTTGTCCGTGAGTAAACCCAGAAAGACACTTTGCTTGAGCTAGTCCTTGGTGTTTTTTTTTTTTTGTCAATTTATGATATGAATTCCCATGCTAAGGTAAACCCTTTGAACATGATCACACATATCTACAGTCCATTCCATAATACTTGTTCTACCTCTATTGTCTTGTATTCCCTTGATATTCATAGGGATATCTAATACCACCCTCCAGAGCCTCAGTCACTGCAGTATTACTTGTCCCTCTGTTGTGTTCCACTAACTGATACTCATAGGGACTTTGTATTGCAATTACTAAATGTATCTAATATTTCCTATGATGGAGCAATTCATTTAGCACAAGTTGTATGGCTTTTTGTCTCAAAGAGGGATAATTAGTATATTACTTGGTTTCCTAATTTCCACAGCACTAAAAATGACTTTATCCACTTCCATGACATATAGCATCATGAGCCACCCAGCTTTAAGGGACTCTTTCATTCCATATTATAAGGC
Source organism: Neotoma lepida (assembly GCA_001675575.1). Classification (NCBI taxonomy): domain Eukaryota; kingdom Metazoa; phylum Chordata; class Mammalia; order Rodentia; family Cricetidae; genus Neotoma; species Neotoma lepida. Next base: position 25,356 of record LZPO01097360.1, on the reverse strand, counting down.
CCCCCTCATTGAGGGGTGTGGTCATACAAACCTTTAATCCCATCACTTGAGTGACAGAGGTAGGTGTATCTCTGTGACTTAAAGGCCACCCTGGTATGCATTGCAAGTTACAAACCAGCCATATCTATATAATGATTTCCTGTCTCAAAACAGCAACAAAAACAATATCAGTAGAAAAATCTTTGTCAATTCAAGCAATTCTGATGTAGAATGTTCACTAATTATCATAGTTTCCTCTACTGGGCCATCATTAGGGCCCCTGGCTATGTAGAAAATCATATGTTCCCTTTCTGTATATTAACAGTTAAACCTGAGTAAAATATTTTATGATTTCTAACTCAATTTATCCCTCTTCACTGTATGATTCTTTGTATGGATTGCAAGTCTTTGACCCCAAGAAAGTGATCTTCAATAAAATTAGAATGTTTATTCTCTTTTCCCTGTATACTTACAGCTATTAAAAATAGCAGGTACCCTGTTGTGATCACACACACATTTATTCCTAGGATTCAAAGAGACAAGCAGGTGCATCTCTCTGCATTTGAGGCCAGCCTGAACTACATAGCTACACAGTGTCCCCACTCAGAAAGGACTACATAGTAAGACCTTGTTCAAAAACAAAAAAGGCCAGTCAACAACCCATCTCATCCTTCATTTTTACATGTTTCTGCCAAATCACAGGCTGAATGCATATCCACATCTTTTTCCCACAGTAACTCATCTCTTCCAGAGCAAATTATTTCTATGTAGACAATTCAAACAAGGCTAGATTTCTCACTGTCCAATAAAATGGCCACTCAACACCTTACACAACTTGCATATGATCCTAACCAATATACACTACTTTTATGGTTGGTGATATAAAGTTTAGTTCCTCAATAATTTTAGAGATATCTCCACACNTACAAAGTGGACCCTCTTCATTATGGAGGTCTGCCTTCAAATACCACATATAGGCAGATATCTACACTGGGATTGTCCCTAAGGACATTTCATTCTCAGATATCTTTAACAAAATGGCATGCCATCACACCCATGAGAAGGAACATACTACTGCTAATATAGCAAAGAGGCAAATCATCTCATGTCACTTGACTGTTAGCAGCTTTCAGAAATTGTCCCATGGACATGCCATCCTCAGTTATATCAGCACTGGTTGCATACCTGCTTCCCCATATAGAGGATGTGGAACCACTACTCCCCAACATATCTTTGATATCAGTCACTGTTCATGCATCAATTTTGTTGCATTAATTGCTGCGTGCAATAATTTGTGACTGAATTTTCCCCACTACATTCTCAATGAGTGTTATTCTAACACATTTTAGATTTATTTATATTGTTTCAAATGTTAGGAATTTTTTCTTTTCTACTGTGAAAAGGGAAGAGAGCAACATGAAGTTAGGTAGGGAGATGAAGAGGACCTAGAAATTTTTGAGGAGGATAAGAATAAGATCAAAATATATTGTATGACTAAAAAAGTGCTGAACAAGGATGATATCACTTGAAGTGCCAGGCTGGATAGGTAACAGTGGATAGCCAGGAGTGGGAGAGGTGATCCTCCCCAGGAAAATTACACCAATTCAGTGTGCAATGCCAAATGGTAAGCACTCAAAATATACATACAAGTAATATTATAGAGACTGAACTGGTTATATAGAGGAATATGTATGTGTATAAATATATGTATATCTAAACATATACATGCAGCAATTTATGTAGGGAAAAAGGATCATGAATTTGATGGAGAGACTAGAGGGGTATGTGGCAGGATTAGGAGGAAAGAAATGAGAAAACATATTTATTGCATGAACTAAAAATATTTAAAGTGTATCTTTTTACAAAAAGAAATAATTATTTATAGAAAGAAAAATCAGTGTTTAAGGCCATGAAAGATGGGTCAGTTAGTAAAAATTCCTGCTGCTAACTTAGTCAACTTGATTTTAATCACTGGGATCCATGTGATGGAGTAGAGAAATGCCTATTTTAAGTGTGCTTTGACCTCCACACATGAAACATAAAGTTTTTGGGTGCATTTCTCTCTCTCTCTCTCTGTGTGTGTGTGTGTGTGTATGTCTGTCTGTCTGTCTGTCTGTCTGTCTGTGTGCTAATGCACACATAATAAATAAATAAATGTACAATTCCTAAATTAAATAATTTAATGTTTTTCAAATTGTCTAGATGTGGGTGCATACAATATGCAGTATGTCTTTAACTGATATACTAATTATTGATTTTCTTTTGTTGGTTGGTTTGGTTTTTCAAGACAGGATTTCTTTGTGTTTCCCTAACTATTCTAGACCTCTCTCTGTAGACCAGATTGGCCTCAAACTCATAGAGATCCACTTGATTCAGCCTCTCTAGTGCTGGAATTAAAAACATGCTGCCACACTCAGATGAAATTTGTTTTTAAGTCTGTGAAATATTTTGTTTTATTTCTTCTTCCTTTCTCTTTTTTTTCTTTCTTCTTTACTAGAACAGAATCTTATACCAAAGCCTGGCCTGGAAATTACGTTGTACCAAGAATGATCTTGTACTCCTGATCTCTGTGCTTCCAGCACTTGAATGCTAGCATTAGAGGTGTTCACCATTCCTTCTGTTTATGCAGTGTTAACATAAAACCCAGGGTTTTGTGCATGTTAAGCAAGAATTCTACCAAATATACACTGGCATCTCACTGGATATATTAACCACATTTAAGACAACAAACCATGCCCAGCAGTGGATGGCAAACACAGAACATACTCAATGGTATTTTTGTAGATTTTTGTCTGCTACTGCTTTGTTTGGGATTTTTCAGTCTTGCTGATCTTTTGCTTATATATTATGGTTTTTGATTTTGTGTTTTTATGGGCTCTGTATGTTTTTGTGCTTCTTATTCCTTTTTAAATATTCATGTATTTTTTATTCATTTGGTTTTTGTTTTAAAAATAGAAAAAAGACAAGATCAGGTGCATTCAGGGTGGTATGGCTGTACCACAGGGAAAGGGATAGGAGATGAGAACATGAGGGAACAGAATGGTCAAGCTGCGAGAGGGATGGAGTGGGAAAGCAATGAAAGAGATATCTTACTAGAGGGAGACATTATGGGGTAAGGGAGAAACCTGGAGCTAGGAAAATTCCCAAGGAACCTACAAGGATGACCCCAGACTAGACAACTAGGAATAGTGATGAGGGTGCCTGAACTGGCCTACCCTGGTAATCAGATTGGTCAATACCTTAACTGTCATCATAGAGCCTTCATCCAGTAACTGATGGAAGCAGATGCAGAGATCCAAGGCCAAGCACCAGGCTGAATTCTAGGAGTCCAGTCAAAGAGATGGAAAAGGGATTATATGAGTAAGGGGGGATCAAGATCATGATGGGGAAATCTACAGAGACAACTGAACCAAGCTCAAAGAACTCCATGACATTAGACTGACAGCTGTGGAACCTGAATGGGACTGGACTAGACCCTCTGCATAATGGAAGACAGTTGTGTAGTTGGGTCTGTTTCAGGGGTTTCAGTGTGATCAGGATCCATCCTTGGTGCCTGAGCTGGCTTTCTGGATCAAATTACCTATGGTCAGACACCTCACTCACCCTAGATGCAGTGAGGAGGGGCTTGGTCCAGTTACAACCGAATGTACAGGCTTAGCCGTCCCCCCATGGGAGATCATACCCTATTGGAGGAGGAAATGAGGGGTGGATCTGGGAGGGAGAGATGGGAGAGGGAGCAAGAGGAGGGATGAGAGGGGAGGAAATCTGTGGTTGGTGTGTAAAATGAATAAAAAATTAAAAATTAAAATCAATTTAAAAAATTAGAAAAAAGAAAAGGTATGAAGTTAGGTGGGTAGGCATTTGGGGGAAATCTAGTAGGACTTTGGAAAGAGGAAATTCTGATCAGAATGTATTGGTAAAAGATTATTTTCAATACTAAATTTATATATATTTAGTATCTGACTTCCTTCTTGCCTGGAATATATCAGGTACTTCTGTCCATCTGCTCTTATGACTCAAAAGATCAAAGGAAAAATCCTTAGATTTCTGTTTTTATATCTCAGTCTTTTATCACCTTCTGAGAACATACCCATGATGACATTCATCTTCAACTATAAATACAACTGAGTTGTCCAAGTAACAACACAACAGTACTCTGACAATGTTTCTAATACATATCACTCTTTGTAGCATGTTTCTTAAATTTATATTGAGGTACTTATAATTCTCAAAAATANTTTGAAATGACTCTGTACACTTTTTTTGGTTTTTGGAGACAGGGTTTCTCTGTGAAGCTTTGGCGCCTTTCCTGGAACTCACTTGGTAGCCCAGGCTGGCCTCGAACTCACAGAGATCCACCTGCCTCTGCCTCCCGAGTGCTGGGATTAAAGGCGTGTGCCACCACCGCCCGGCGCAGCCAATGCTCTTAATCACTGAGATGTCTCCCCAACCTCCACCCACCAGTTTTGAATGGAATCTTCATTAGGGAACAGTTNCTACAAATGGGGGGTATTATAGCCTCTCATTAAAAATCTTTCTCTTCTGACTGCTTGCATAGAAGACCTCCTAATTTACTCAGATGAACTCTGCATGTATTACAAGATTGAAATTTATTCACTACCTTAATAAAAATATTGTTTTTAAATTGTAAAAAAATTGCAGTTGTTTAAATCAGCAGAGACTCAATTTTAATATTCCCAAAGAAATCCATTTAGCAGTACCTACATTTTAAACCAAAACTTACAACAACAAAACAATAAAATTTGTAAGTATTAAGAGAAACAAAACAAAAATAGTTTACTGAGTTCAACCAATTATATTAATTGTTGCCATTGAGAGTAATATGTTAAGATACAAGTAATTTTTTTTTGCAAATCTTTATGGATTACTCATAATTTTGCATACTTTAGAATAACATTGACACTCTTAAAACATATTTTAGAATTATTNATTTTATTTTATTTGTATGAGTGTGTTGTTGACATATATATGTGTGTAACATATGTGTGATTTGTTAACACCAAGTTCCTTTTTTCCACTTTTTTTTAATTATTCTTTTTGTCTTCCACATCATGCATCCCAATCCCACTCATCTCCCATCTCCTCACATCCACCTTCTGCCCTGTAACATCCCCCGAAAAAATAAAACAGAATGAAACTTAAGATAAAAAAGGGGAAATCTCATCGTGGAAGCTGCAGTGTGACACAGTAAACCCCTAAATCTATATACATCTTTACATGTAGTCCTTCATTGTAAAAAAGTATTGGTTTGGTTCAAGGTCTCTGGTCTATGCTACACTATCAACACTGGGCTGTCACTGGGACTCTTCCTGGACATCCTATTGCTACCCTGTGTCATGGAGATCCTTAGGCCTGGGTCTGCACAACTGGCCCCACCACTACCACCTGTATTCCAGCATATCACAGATGGAATGGATGTTGGGGTGGGCCAACACTTAAACTGGTTCTGGGATTGGGTGGTTGAGGATTGGTCAGGCTGCTAGCTCTCCCTTGTCTTCATCACCAGGGTGAGTTCTCCAGCGTTGACCTGGCTAGTTCACTCATTNCAATGATGAGCAAGGGGTGGGGTCAGTTCTCCCATTTCACATCCTTAGGGTAGGTTTTCCCACACCTACTCCTTAAGGACCAGTTCNGCTGTGTTGCCCAGTAGAGGTATAGGGGCCACTCTTTGGAGTGCTGAAGCTGATGAAGGGCAGAACCAGCTCTCCTGATCTCATGAACAGCTCTTCCATCTGAGGCAGAAGGTAGGGGTGATATGAGTGAGGCATGGGTACTATCTCTCCCCCATCCATGCCACCACATAACAGATGAGTAATGAGGACAGCTCTTCCTTGCTCACAAGTTAGGGGCTGGCTCATCCACACCTCTGACCAATGGGATTGGCTATCTTGTCACATAGAGTTTTTAAGAGGCATCAGATCCTCTGGAACTAGAGTTACAAATGGTTGTGACTCACCACTTAAGTGCTGAAAACCAAAGTTGAGACCTCTATAAGAGAAACAAATATTCTTAACTATCAAGCCATCTCTGCATACCAAGAAACCTTTACACTCTTGATTCTTGTTGAAAATACACAAAATTTGGGGGATATACGTATTACAACCAAATGATACAAAAAACAGACAGTAGTATTCATACTAAAACTAAAATACTCTTACATGATTTTGAATGCCCTAAACATCTACTATTTCATAAAATACAAATAATTATACAAAATGGGAAGACTATAGTAAGTTTGGCTAAGAAATGTGGTGTGACACAGCACTCTAAGTTTCATTCATTAGGATGTTTGCTTCTTCAACCAGATATTTTTATTCCTCTAGTCCACACAAATTCTAGTCCACAAAAATAATTTTTGTTTCAATAACCCAGTGACTGTTTCCCCTATGTCCTCTCCTCCCAGTCCCTCCCCAGACTGTTCTCACACCACAATCCACTCCTCCTCCCTTTCTCTTCAGGAAAGGGCAAGTCAATCATCAAAATCAACAAAACATGGCACATCACATTGCAGTAAGACTAAGCACCTCCCCATAAATTAAGGCTGGGCTTGGTGACCCAGTTTGAGGAGTAGGGTCCCAAAAGCCAGTAAAAGAGACAGCCCCTGCTCCCACAGTTAGGAGTCCCATAAGAGNACCAAACTACTCAACTGTTAAATATATGCAGATTGCCTAGGTCAGTCTGATGCAGGCCCCCTGGTTGTTGGATCAATCTCTATGAACTACATGAGCTTAGGTTAGTTGATTCTGTGGTGTTACTTGCAGTGTTCTTGACCCCTCTGTCTCTTACAATCCTTTCTCCCCTCTTCTGCAGGATTCCCTGAGCTCTGTCTGATGTTTGGCTCTGAGTCTGCATCTGTTTCTATCTGTATCCATCAGTTGCTAGATGAAGCCTCTCTGATGACAACTGGACTAAGCACTAACCTATGAGTATAGCAAAATATCGTTAGGTATGATTACATTGACATTTTTTCTTCCAGTACTATTTGATTCTTTCCTAGGTCTCTGGATCATCCTGTCTGTGGTTTCTGGTTCTCCTGTCAGTGTCAAGGGTGAGCTTACTCTCCTGGCATGAGTTTTAGGCCTGACCAGTCATTGGTTGGCCATTCCCTTAACCTCTAGGCAGCCTTACCCCAACACATCCCATAGTCAGGACAGACTGTAGGTTGAAGGTAATATGGATGGGTTGGAGGTCCACTCTCCCCATTTAAGGCCTTGCCTGGTCACAGGAGATGGCCCATTCAGACTACATATCTGTTATTGCTAGGAGTTTTAACTGGGGTCATCNTTGTAGATTTCTGGGAGATTCCCTTGTGCCAGGTTTTTAATCTGACAATAAAATGCCTCCCCCTTCCAGTAATCCAAATGGGGATGCCCAGATCTCCTTGGAATGGGAAAAAAGAAAAGATTTCATGCATGTACTGCTGGCAGGTGAGGACAGGAACATGAGCAATTAGGTTGAGGGGAGGGATAGATGGGGATAACTGAAACTCACTACATTCTTAGGTATTATAATAAGTGTGTACTATAATCCTGTTGTATTGTATATAAACATAATGTGAGATAAAGAAGAAGGGAGTCTTATAATCATGCCTGGATAATGAGGCTAATTAGTATTAATATAACCCTGGTATTTCTTACTTAATGGTTTTGCCAACTTTTTATATTCTCTAAAGACTCCTCTGTGGCCCAATCAGCCTCATATTTACCAGCTTCTAAGAAAGCTTACCCAGAACCATGGGGCACATAACAACACTAGATTTCTGAATACACAATATTTCATACTTGTTCAACATGGAGAACTGCAAACTGAGGCTTGTAGAAATAAAAGGAAAAAAAAACAGACCTCAAATAAAAGTATAAGAGGTTGGCTGACTTCTGAGAACATTGCAATTGTGGATATTTGGAATGCTAAAGATTCAGAACCAAATTATCATGAGCTATTATTACACTTAGTAGCCATTTATTAATCATCTCTGTCTCACATAACATCCTTTCAACCTGCATGTAAAACTCTTGAAATTTATGAATAGACCACTAGCTAAAGCACAGATACCCAAAAGCTGAGATAGACTATCATCAAATACTGCCTAAAACCAATGGCAAATTTTTCCCATTTTTGATACCCACTTACTTGACTGTCCTAACAAATATACTTGTAAAATGTCATTTTCTTCCTGAATATTGTTTGTAATATGGCTTTACAAATATATATACTTCCATGTTGGAAAAGGTATGGAAGACATCCTGAATCTCTGCTGCTAACTGTAGTCATTCATACTCGGTTCAGGGTAAATTATCTCTTATTTCTGTTCCAATAAAATATATGTCACATCAATATATATGCACCCAAACACTTCTAAATGTCTACACTCATCTGTATTCAGTTAAACTAAATGCTTATTATAATACTGCAACATTAATACTGCAATAAGAACACATGAATCTATCATTTCCTATTTTCTTGTATATAACTTCCCACTCTACTAAGGAGCAAATTAACACAATTTACTTTATTATCAGATCACAAAATATATTTAAATTTTGTTTTAAATTTTTAGCCACTTGCTATATGGCACATGCCTTCACTGACTATTGTAAAACCATCTCTTGTATTTTTAACCTTAGATCCCAAATCTACCAAATAAGAATATTTGTTTTGGTGTTAGGTTGCATTGCTTTTTTGTTTGTTTGCCTTTTTCCTGGTTTTGTTTTTGTTTTNGTAATGCCCACTATGTAGCCCAAGTTGACCCTTCACCTGTTTTCTGTCTGCCAGACACAATTGTAATGATTAAATGCATGTAATAACATTTTAAAATTACCATACATTTTCATTCATAGTAGAAACAAAGAATATGAGAATTGGAAGTGTTGGTAAAAATAGACTCAATCACTGAGGATTTTTTTAATTGACATAGATTTTTCTTATATAATATATCTTAACTACAGTTTACTCTCCCTCTTCTAGTCTCAGTTCCTCCCCACATTCGGTTCCTGTCTATCATTACAATGAAAATAAAATAAATATAATAAATTATAATAAGTTAAAAAGAACTAATACATTGGAAATGGAAAAAAACAAACAAACAGAAGGAGAAGAGCCCAAAAGAAAGCTCTAGAAACAAAGATATGCTCATTTGCAAATTCAGGAATCCAATAAAAATCTTAAACTGGAAACTACAATATATTTGTAGAGAACTAGGTGCATACCTATGCAGGCTCTGTGCATGCTGCCTCCATCTCTTAGAGTTCATATAACCTCAGATGATGTTGATTATGCCTTATTTTCTTGGTTTCCTCTATGTGCTGTGGCTCTTACAATGTTCTGCCTCCTCTTCTTCAGGGATCCCTAAGCCCTGAAGGGATGGATTTAATGAATGCATAGTCTAGGGAATGAATGTTCCAAGGTCTCTCACTCTTTGTATGATATCTGACTGCCTGTGGTTCCCTGTGTTTGTTCCCATCTGATGAAGGAGGAAGCCTCTCTGATGATGGATGAACAAGGCACTGATCTGTGCATATCGCAGACTGTCATTAGGAGTCATTTAAATTGAGAAGGAATTTGTGTGTGTGTGTGTGTGTGTGTGTGTGTGTGTGTGTGTGTGTAAGTTTATTTAGAACAATAGCATTTTGTTTTGCTCTGGTTCGTTTGGAATCTACTCCCAGGTTCTCTGTCACTTTCCTCTCAAAAGTGTTTTGTTTGAGTTCCATCTCATGGAGTGGGTCTTAAGTCACCTTTGGTATAGGTTGGTTATTCCCACAAGCTGTTACACCATTGCAATAGCATATCTTGCAGGCAGGACACTATTGTCAATCAAAGACTTTGAGGCCAAGTTCAATTTTATGTTTCTCTTTTGGTAGTTTGCAAAGTATGTTCCAATATCAAAGTTGCTAGAAGGAGAAGGCTCTATGTAGGCACCAGCACAGCTTCTCCATTTTCAGTGAGTTTTGTAAGTGTAACCCAACCTTGGTACTGGAAACATTTAGTGACAAAAAATGTCAGGTTGGGGTTCCATTTCCCCTATTATTTGGCAATGTCATTTAAATCACATTCATGTATGCATATATTTTATGAAGCTGCTACTCTGTTTCCATACTAACCCTTAAATATTCCTTAATTTTGCCTGTCTTTCCCTGTATTCACTTCTCTGCCCTATTCTACCCTAACCATTCTCAACTTATTCCTCCCGAATAAGCCCCCATCTCATCCATCCATATGAAACTAATTTTATTTCCCTTTCCTAGGGAGACCTATCTATCAATCTTAGTTCCTTTCTCTAAAACTAATCTCTGCTGTTCTACAGATTGTAGCTTGGTTATTGTANGTTTGAATGAAAATTGAGTGGCACTATTAAGAAGTATGGCCTTTTTCAAGTGGTNTTGTTGAAGGAAGAGTGTCACTGTGGAGGTGGGCTTTGAGGACTCATATATGCTCAAGATACCACAAAATGTCTCAAACCATTTCCTGTTACCTCCAAGATGTAGGACTCTGAGCTACTTCTCCAGAACCATGTCTACCTGCTCACTGCCATGTCCCACCATGATGATAATGGACTGAACCTGTAAACTGTAAGTGAGCCACCATAAATAAGTGTTTTCCTTACAGGAGTTACCGTGGTTATGGTGTCTCTTCACAGCAATAGAAACCCTAACTAAGACAGCTATCATTGACTTAACTGTTGATATCCACATATGAGCAAGTACATATCATAAATGTCTTTTGGCATCTGGGTTACCTCATTCAGTATAAGTACTTTTTCTAGCTCTTTTCATTTACCTGTTATATTCAAGATTTTTTTTTCTTTTAAAGCCTTAATTTTTCAAACAAGGAAAAGTGAAAGAAAGTTAACATAGGGGCTCTAATCTGTAAACCCACATTGGGAGAGCTGAACTGAGAAGACCAATGTATAAGGCCACTTTGGATTACACAAGTTAGAAACCAGCCTATGCTGCAGTTTGGGACTCTGTATCAAAATCAGCAGAAGAATTGAGTTTAAATCATGAGGAAAATGAACAAAAGAAAAAATATTATTTTGTCTTAGAGATCAGTGAGACAAAAATTATAGAAATCAGTTCAGATTACAGGTCTGATCAAAGGACAGTACAAATCAGAGCAAATGATTATTACTATTTTCAAAACCCTTAAGGCATACGGGTATAGCTCAATGGTAGCATTTATGCAGAGTATGCTGGAGGTCCATGATTCAAGCCAAAATGAATTTTATACTTTTCAAAAGCTTTACAGAATAGGGGAGTAGATCAATGGTAGTATTCATGCATAATATGTTGGAGTTTTTTAGTTCAAACCCAGCATTTCTGTGAAAAATTAATTTGGGACACAAGTGAGATGGCTAACTCAGTAAAAATCACCTCCTGACAACCAGAATTCTATCCAAGAAAGTCTCATGGCATGAGAAAACCTGACTTCCAAAAGTATTCCTCTGACCAATGAAAATTACATATTGAATTTTAATGCATTAAGATGAATTAACATAAAACCATTATTTTTTATTATTTATTTTGAAAGTAGATGTTCATCAGACAGTATATTCTGGTTCCTCCCTGATCCTCCCCACTTCCACAATCATCTAACACTTCATATTCTCTCTCTCTCTCTCGATATTTAGAATACATACACGCAAATTTAAAAAAAAATAACCAGAATAGAACAAATACAGCAACTGGAAAAATAAAATGAAAAAAAAGAAAACAACAAAAAAACACTAAAAGCACATAGACACACGGAGAGACAGCCATTTAGAAAACCAATAAGAACACAAAATCAGAAATCATAATATATAAGTAAATTATAAGTAAAGTTTAAAAAACAGACAGAACATTATGAGTTAAAAAATAATTCCAAAATACAATTGTGTTCATATAATTGGCTGTCTACCTCTGGGAATGAGGTCTTACCTTGTGTGTGGTCTTTATGCCCAATGAGATTCCACTTGACTAAATTAGTTTTTCCCTTGGGAGTTGAAACATGTAGATAACTTCTTGATTAGAGTGGGAGATCATTCCCACTTTCTTCTCCCAGTTCTGGGACCCCAATTAACTTGGATGTGTGCTGACCCTGTGCATGATGTCACCATCTATGTGAGTTCATATGTGTGTCAGTCCTGACATATATGGAAGGCANTGTATCCTTGGTTACATTCCTCGCAGCATGACTGGCTATAGAAACTTTCTACCATTCTTCTACAAACTGTGGTGAATGCTGAATGGAGACTTTTGATGGAGACATCACATTTATGACTGGGTGATCCAAGATACCTATATACATATTGTCCAGATATGGGTTCTGCATCTATTCTCATTTACTGCAGGTAGTAGCTTTACTCATGAGGAGTGAACAATACACTGATTAAGAGTTATAGCAGAGTGTCACTTGNATTCATTGTATTGCTTCATTCTTTAGCATTTTCTTTTCCCCTAGGTCCATGTCCTACTTAATCCCATGTACTTGGCAACAAGAACAATTTCAAGCNTGTGTTCTACATCATGGAATGGGTCTTAAATCCAATTGAGTAATGGTTGCTTACCCAGTCAACATTTGTGCCACTATTGCAGCAATGTATCTTATAGGCAAGTCCATATCATACATCAAAGGGTTGAAAGCTGGATTGGTGCTTAAATGTCTCCTTGGGAGCATTCACAATACCATGTACTATCAGAAACACTATTTAGTAGCAGTGAAGGAACCATCTCAAGTTCTCCATGTTCTGTGAGAAATATAGGTGTTGGCATTTGGAAATAGAAGTGGAGCATTTGTTTGTGTAAAACAACCAATAGCCTGGGAAATGGTTGTTTCCCAGGTTGTTTAGGGGACCCTTTGATAAAGAAATATATCAAATATAATGCCTACCTGGCACTCGAGATTCCTTTCAGCAGCAAGAGACATCTAAGTGGGGCTTTCACTTCCTATTATATAGTAATTTCACTGACATGTCTTTCATTTATATATTACATATTCAGAAGTCTACTGGAGTAGATTCCTATAACACCTTGCAAATCGTCCATAGTTTTAGTTATCCCTCTTGGGACTTTATCCCTATCCGCTTTTCTCTCCCGTATTCATTTATTATTCCATATCAGTATCAGCCCAGGTGTCTCCAAAATTACTTACGCTATTTTCCCTTTCTCAGGAAAAGTTTTCCTGCCTCTTAGTCTCTTACTCCACACCTTACATCAGCAGATTTAAGGATTTGTACGTGCTTTTGTAATGATTAAATGCTAAATTTGGATAAATTTAAGTGATTACATACTATATTTGTCTTTGGGGTACTGGGTAACCCACTGAGCATGACATTTTTCTAGTTCCATTTATTTAAATGTGAGTTCTCTGATAACATGCTTTTAAAATCAGAGTTATATTCCATTGTGTAAGTGTACTACATGTAAATTACCCATTAATGTACATCTCGACTGTTTCCTATTTCCAATTAAAACGAATGAAGTTGGTGTCTCTGTAATAAGATATAAAGGTTTCTTCAGCATTTTCCCAGGAGCAGTGCAGCTAGATATTGAAGTAGATCTATTCCCAATTTCCCAAGGATTCCCCACACTGATTTCAAGAGTGGCTGTACAAGTTTGCATTTCTACCAGCAATGAACAAGGATTCCTCTTACTCCACAACTTCACCAGCATGTGCTGTCAATTTTCTTATTGTTCTTGCCCATTCTGATTAGGGGAAGGTGAAATCTCAGAGTGGTTTTGATATGCATGTTCCTGATGACTGCAGATGGGATCTCTTCTTTAAATAAAACCAGCATTTGAATGGTTACTAATGAGTCATTAGATGAAGCAATTTATAATTGAAACACAAAGTAGGTGGAGGTCATGGAAATTAGAGGAAGGAAAGACAATGGAAGGATTAGTATTCAGAGGGAAACCATTACAAGCAAAGCAGCCAAAATATTTCAGACACACATCACAAAGGGATACTAAACAATTTACTTCCTGTCAGTTTATATATGTAATACAATTTTCTGGTTTCATCACAAAAAATGAAGTCAAACTACTTAAGAATACACATTCATTAAGAAATTTAAAGAACTTATATAGTTGATAAGTGGAGGATATTAATCCATGGAGTTTATGATCAGTTTTTAGATATGGAAAGTAAAAAATATGGACATATGGAAGTAAAAGAGCCTACAGCAAAAGAAAATGGGCAGCAGTGCCTTTTAGTCCTCACAAATTCTCTTTAAATAAAATTGAAATGTAACAACTCATCATAAACACATATTTCACTCTTGCCCTTAAAACCACATGTCAAGCTATGCTTGAAGGAGTAATTATCTCTGTGCTCATAGCGCCATCTAGTGTTCAACAAAACTGGAAGGTTGATGGAAACCTGCAAGAAGTTCTAAAAATGGTGAAGTGGGACCGAAAAATATGAGATAACTGTGCTCTTTTCAAAGGGATTTAAACAGTCATCTCAAAGCCAAAACCTATTGTCCTGTTTCTTCAGGGCAAGTCTACTGTATGTTCCCCATCAGAGACACAGGGAGGACTGATGAAGGACCCTATTAGCTGTACAAATCAGTACAATGGTTAAAGGTCAATGAGAACTCCTCAAGGCTGACTGAATCAATGGATCAAGAGAAATATTGTGTGATTGCACACATATAGCACAGAGGAATGAGTAACTAACTCATCTGACCATTTTCTATGTGATATTTACTCTTGATTTTGTATGGGTGCATTTTCTTCTACATCTTTTCACTTCAGTTACACTACAATACATATAAAAAAAAAAGAATTTCATTAGCTGAAACTTCGTAGCTCATTGCTCATTGAAACATTCCTTCAGTGTGAGAGTGCCTGTGTTTATTTGTCTCAGACTCCAAGAAGAGGGCAGTGCTCCTGATAGCCCTTGATGCAGACGCTACCCTCAGTGATGGCCATTAGTACTTCCAAATGGCCAGATAAAATGTGCTAGCCTTCAAGAGAGATAGAAAACTGGATCTAGGATGCATGCAAAAAATAAAAATAAATAAATAAATAAACACTATATATATGATAAATAAATAAATCTTTAAAAAAAGAAAAGATAACTGGATCTGTACTACAGGGAGAGCCTCTGAATGGTAAAAGCACAGTTGCCTCAGCACATAGATCCTGATTGCCTCTGAATGTAGGTATGGCTGAGAAGTCAGCCTGAGGACAGCTCCTCCCTCCCTAGGTTTATTTTGTTCTGCACATTGGACAAGTCTCTTCCTCCTTAAGCAACCACTGAGGAGTAATCCTAGGATGGTTGCTTCGTGAAAGTTTTAAACTATATCACACCATTAACAATGGTCTGATTATCTTTCCTATTGCTGTTGAGCTTTTTGGTTTGTTACTTTGTATTAACTTCTGGTAGGCTACGTCTTTCCTACAGCACAGATAATTCTGTTTCTAAACCTTTTGCCTGTCATATTTCCTTTATAAAGTGTAGCCTAAAGCCATAATTTTGATTTTTACTTATGTTATACAACGTTTAAAATTTTGATAGATTTTTCATTTTGTCGTTTAATTGGACTATTTTATTATTCCTTTTCTGTCTTTACATCTCTTTAATGATTCTCTACTCTAACTGTGACAATTTTAATTTGTTGACAGAAAAACACAAGGTAAGCGATATTTTCTTATGGAACTCCATATGTGTACCATGGCCTGGAAGAACCACAAGTTCAAATACAGAAGCTCTTATATTGACTTCATATCCTAACCAAACAAAAAAAGTCATATATCAGGACACTTTTCAAATATCTTGGTTGCAATATCAGAGAAGGTATTTAGGTTAATAAAGATTGTCCATGATAAACTGTAAATACGTTTGGGTTAAGAGACATTCCAACATCTGCACATCCCTCAAAGTCTAACTCATCATCCTTTTCAGCCAAAACTTTTTAAAATTTTATTTATTTATATATTATTTTAGGTATGAGTACTCTGTCGGCATGCATGCCAGAGAGAGCTTCAGATGACGTTATAGATGGTTGTGAGCCCCCATGTGGTTGCTGGGAATTGAATTCAGGGCNTTTGGAAGAACAGCCAGTGTTCTTATCCGCTGAGCCATCTCTCCATCCCCAGCCAAAACTTTTTAGTATAAATTCTTGGGCACATATTTGACAGGAAATGTAAAACATTCAAGATCAAATGTTCATTGGATTCCTAGTAGACCACAGTAAAATACTACTCTTTAATAAAAAAAATAAATAAATACATAATGGTGAACTAAGGGTTACAAGGATATATGTTTTAAACTTCACAAACTCATAGAACTAGCCTGAACCTTAAAATTTATTATTTAGTCACAAGATTGTTTCTTCAAATTAGTAAAATTACTTTTTCCTTCCTGCTACTTTCAAACTTCTGTTTTTCTTAGAAAATGGTATTCCCCAATCTGTATCCCTGCTCTCAGAAGCAGTCACAGATTACACGTTCAACAGTGTCCAGTGCTGCACTATTTACAAAATTCAAACTTGAATAATTTATGAGATATTTAAAATATTTATGTATCAAGACAGTTTTACAAAGTGTTTTACATATGACTTTTCAAAACAACTTGAGTGTTTTTCATCCTTCCCAATATTCTTCCTCTACCTTGACCTTGCATTGCCCTCATCATTTACTCTGTACCACTAGTTTTTCTCAACTTCTNATACCATTGTTTTCTAAAGTCTTCCTTCCTTTTTCTTCCCTCCCTTTAAATACACTCCCATGCTACGTTACTAGTTTCCTGACCTATATATTTATTCCAACTACAACACACATATCTGATAAGCATATGTCAGTTTTACCATTGAATCTTTTTCTTGTTTGACACAGTGTCACCAACTTGCAGGAAATAACCTTGAAGTTCCTTTGTGATGTACAAGTCCAGAAGTTGTGGCTTAATTTCCCCATGCTCCCAAGTACCTAAGATTGCAGTTCTGCATTGTTAGGTGCCACTCAGAATTTACCTTTCAAAATTCTGTGTAATAATTATGGAGGGTGAATACTAGGATTTTAAAGAACTTTAAAAGTAGAGAACAATGCCAAAGTCCTGAAAAATCCATCTAAATGCAGAGGCATGTAGCCCAGAGGCAGAGAACTTGCTAAATATATGTAATGGTCTATGTTAAATCCCTAGAAGCAGGAAATAAAATAAAATCTCTTGAAACTTTTAGGAATAACCTACTCATACCATTTATTCTGTCACACACACACACACACACACACACACCTGTCTCTTATACACATCTAGATGTGTATAAGAGACAGCACACACACACGCACAAATACACATGCAAACACACAAAATCTATTTATTTGTGGCTTGTCTTGGAGTATACAAGCTAATTTTTCTGAAAAATAATTCATGAAAAAACTTTTCCAACACTTCTGATATATGTAACTAGAATGTAACCACATACCAACTAGGGTCTTTTCATCCAAGTTTAAACTTTAAAAGGTACAAGTGTTTGGAAGGATATTTCAGGGGTAGACCAGTGGCCTCTCTTGAATGAAGACATGACTGTACATTACATGACAAAGGAATTAATTTTTGTCTTTATACAATTCATTTTATTTTCTTCATGGATTATATAAAATNTATAACTGTAAAAGAATTAAATCATGCAGCAGTATTTGTCAAAAAGGGAAATATTGGAATAATTGTTTAGAAAGTATTTATGGTCTCAATGTTAAATTGAAATATCAAAATCAGTAAACTTTCTTAAAAAATTCTGATGTTACATTTTATACATAATTTTTTACTCCACCAGTGATTTTTTTAAGAAATTATTTATTCATTTTACATACCAAACACAAACTATCAGCCATTTCCTCCTCAAAAAGGTGAGACCTCTCATGGGGAGTCAGCAGATCCTGGCACACTGAGCTTAGGCAGGTCCAAGCCCCTCCCCCTGTGATTTAATTGCTTCTGGATGAACCACTTCTTGAAAGGGTGCTTTATGGTAGCTGGTATGTTTAACAATTATTTTTAAATTTCTGATGACTAGATTTAGAAATCCAGAAGATCGCGAAAGATGCTTCCTAGGCAATATCGATGGGGAAACAACAATGTTAAAGCTATTCACACCCTTTTCAGTTCAGTACTCTATACTGTCCCAAAACGCCTAAGGCAGTGTCAGACTCCCATGCAAAGACGAGCGACAGGAAATACGTCACGCACCCAGGCTGCGGACCAGCCTCTGGTGTAAGGCAACATAACAAAACTACAAGGACCAAAGTTCTTTTCGGTTGGCAACTNCCTTAATGCCAAACAGGGAAGCAACACCAGCTCCCGATAAATTTCTGTTTGCGGAAGAGTAACCTTGAGTGCATTTCTTCTTCTGTTTTCAAGTTTAGGAATTCATTGTCTTAATCATGAATTTCCAGTTATACGGATTTTACAAGTCCCTCCTTGTTCTGTTAAGCTTGTTTTCTTTGTTTATAGGTTGACAAATGCGTCCTAAAGAAAGTTTTGGTTTTATAAGTAACGAAATAAAGCATTCAGCGGTAATTCTGGGGTTAGAGAGGGCATCATGTGCCAGTCAGCCTACTAGTTTTAATATGAAATTGTTGCATGGAATTTTTAGCAATTTTATGGGCTTCTTTTTTTTTCTTTTTTTCCTTCCTTCCTTCCTTCCTTCCTTCCTTCCTTCCTTCCTTCCTTCCTTCCTCCCTCCCTCCCTCCCTCCCTCCCTCCCTTCCTTCCTTCCTTCCTTCCTTCCTTCCTTCCTTCCTTCCTTCTTTCCTTCCTTCCTTTCTCCTTCTTTCTTTTATGTTAATTTAGTTGTAATTCTTTAAATACCATATGGATGTCTAACACATGAATTTATTTTAATTCTTCTGTTCTGTAATGATTCTACCAATATATCTCTAAATAGAAAAGTGAGAGATAAAGTTTTATAGGAGATATTTTCTTCAGTGCCACATAATTCATCTTCAAGTATCAAGCCATTGTGTGTGTGTGTGTGTGTGTGTGTGTGTGTCTGTGTGTGTAGTCTCAATTACTTTGAGCAATTGTGTGTTAATTTTTAAAAATCAATGCTCTTTTTAAACTATCTGTAAAACTGTTCATTATGATAGAGGAAACTTCAACATAGTCTTCTCCTTAAGGAGATACAGGTTATATCAGAGTACATCAGAAGTTCTTGAAAATTCATTTTTAGCCAAGAAGTAGGTGAAGGACCAGTGAATAGAAAACTATTAAGTACTGAGGAAGACTCTGGCTCAAGAAGGATCAGAGTGATAAGACATCATCTTGGAAATGAGGAAGGATGAGAAACATACTCAGATGTTCAAGCTGGTGGATTTTTGGACAATGAAAAATGTCTATTGTTAAGACAGAATTTTATATGAAAGTGTACAGATAGCCTAAAATAAGTTTCTACAATCCTAAATGAAGTTTAATTAAGGAAAGAAGGAATGTCATTTTTAGGAGGCTTAAATATTTTCTTTTTGTTGCTCTTGCAGTTTTTGTTGTGGTTGTTTTCCCTTATACTTTCAGGTATTGATCTCTAGAACTCTATACATGCTTGCCAAGTGCTCTAATAGTGTTTGACAATGTCATTCCAAAAATACAAGTACTTTTTATCAAAATATTCCCCTATCACGTATACCATTCTGTTCTAATAAAGAGCAGTAATGTTTTTCATTACTTCAGTTGACAAGTTAGGTGTCTTTTAGTTTGAAACAACATATTCAATTGTTTCATATCAGTATTCACACAAGTACCACAACTTTCTGATGCTCTCATGTTGAGATAAATTTTGACATCCAGCAATATGAATATTTTCCTTTTCTCAAGATTGTTTTGTCTTTTGTAGATTCACATGTTCCCATATAATATAGTGATTGAAAATGAGCTAGGTAATTCTAGTACAACTCCAGGCCTCTCTCACATTTCAGAATTCCATGGCCCCTTAAACTCGGGGTTTCAATGACTCCTATGGTCACAGTTCCACCTACCATCCAACAAATTAAAGGAACTCGGGGAAAGGTGATTTAAAAGTTATGAAAAGAAAGATGGTTGCTAAGGAAAAAATTACTGTGTTCAGCAGAGAAGAAATTTTCAATATTATTTCAATGTGAAATGTAATAGGTAATTGCTGGAGTAGAGGAATCCTATTCAGGCTTCCTTATAAAGAAAGAAGGAATACTTGACCATGTCATATTTTCCTGCCATTTCTTACACATACTGTGAGTGCTAACACTCAAATGCATACTATGAGGCTGTGTTTATTTTATTTGCAAATATGGAAGAACAGAAGTATATTAACAAAGGCACATATATAGTTCATAAATGTCAGTGAAATATATTCTTATGACCTTGTGCTGTCATATTTATTCTTGATCAAGTATATGTTTCCATGAATATCATTTATCTCTTCAGTTGCTCTATGGTGCACAAGACTAAGAAAATCTCTTAGGTTGAAGTTTTCATGGGTTTTCACATGTGATGGATGTCATAGAATGGTCTGAATATTCAGGGAAGTCTCCTGTCGCCTGAACCTTGTTGAAATCAGTTGCACTATTTTCAGTGTTTCTGCCATCGTGCTAGGAAACTAAAGTTTCTGGGGCATGGTGGGGAGGATGAAAAGCTGGAAGGAAGGCTCAATCTTTGGTTTTCCACTGTAAGGGCATGATGGGAAGAGTAGCGGTGACCCTCTCCCTCTGTTTTCCTTTGGCTCATCTTGAGTCNATTTAAAGAAGTGTCTGGAAATTTTCCACAGGTCTCAAACACACAACCAAGTGTTTCAACATGTAACCACAGTGAAAACGTCCACAACCTTTTCTTCCTGGCAGTTTCAATCTTTTGTTACTTAAGTTTTTCTCAATTTCATATTGGTTAAATATTTTCCCCTGAAAAAAGAATGTAGTATTTANTGGGTAAAGCACTACTAATTTCTGTAGAGTTATACTGAAGTAATTTGCTATCCTACTTCTTCAATATTNAAGATTTTCATGTATCTATATTGTCTTAATCTGAAATTTTTAAACATTATGGGTAATATGAGTGTTCATTTTTAGATGCTCTATTGTGCTTTTTTGTTCTTCTTTTGTTTATCAACTGTATCTTTTAATTTGTAATTTTTCAACAAACTAGTTCAATATAAGATTTGTTTATTCAATGTAAAACATTCTTCAAGTTCTCAAACACTCACTATAAAACAACATTTAAAAATTATCCTAGTTTCAAAGAACTTTATTCTTCTTTTTTAAAACAATTACTGAAGGATCAGAGCTGCATATCCTGACTTAATGTAGTCTATCCCTTTGAAATTTTTCTGAATCTTGGCCCCTAATTGGTTCTTTCATTTTTCCAATTCTGTTGCAATAAATNGTTTGAATTTGTTTTCTTTTCTTTTAAATGCATGAACTAAACATTATCATTTGGAGTTTAAAACGTTTTTATTTATAAAGGGTCACTTAGTAAGTACTTAAATCAACGTGGGACATCGGTCTTTATGAGCTGGATCAGGAAAACAATAATAGATAACATCTAAGTGGAGCAGTCAGAGAAAGGCTGAATGATTCCCANTAAAGTGTTATTTACCAATCTAGGCATTGAAGGAACAAGTTAATACTTAATCGTGCAGAAACTTACACATAGAAAACAGATGGTAGAATATGTAACACCAAAGTAACAACTGTTGTAATATTTTTAAGAGCTTTTATTTTACCTCAAATAACTGATTTAGGAATGAAATGCTACAGTATTGAAAAAGGCAAGATAAAAGGGCCAAAGTTAACAAATCACTGAGACCTGCTACCCTGATTATCTGATCTATCATTGGTCTATAAATTCTTAAATGTTTATGCATGTAAACTATCCTATCTTTATAGGAGAAAAATAAGCNAATGATGCCAGAAAAGAAAGACAGGGAGAAAGAGAGTANTGGAAAGTCTCTATTGTGTCTATAATTCCTAACGTTGGCAAGCCAGTGCATTACTCACATTAGATTTCTGCTGCTTTCTTCTCATAAGCATGCTTATATTGCAAGTGTACCATTGTGTGTTGTTCTATGAGTGTTATATTTTTTTACTTTATTAAAATTCTGAGTTTATTTACTTACATATTTGTCAGTATTTCACTATTTGACCAGTTATTACTGTGTGTTGAATAGTATTCTATACATATGTAAATAAGAAAAGNTAAAGGGTAGAGCTCCACTTTTAAAAACAAAACAGGAATTTTAGAGACCACATTCTTGACAATGAATACTAAACAGATTTACCAAACACAGGTAAGGAATACTACACTCATAAGACAAAATAAATTAATCTAAATAAGAATTTAGATAAGAAAAGTAATGAGGTAGAAATACTCTGTCTTCTTTCATTTCTTCAACAGTGGGTAATTGGTTGTCCTGCTTATAATACAAAATGCCCACAGCGAGTAAGTCTAAATGGAGAGGAAAGATAGAAGATTCTCCCAGCTGCTGGAGTCAATTTACTCAAGGAACAATTTCCTATCATTCCACTTACCTGATTTTTAAATTTCTTCTTGGTGAAACAGAAAAATGAGTGTTTGGATGTTTTTTAAATCCTCCAGTGTCTTAGTTAGGGTTCCTATTGCTATGAAAACACACAATGACCATGGTAAATCTTATAAGGAAAACGTTTAATTGGAGTGGCTCACTGAAAACATCTGAATAAACTCCAAACTCTGCTTCTGCATGTCTGATGTCAAAACTCTCTTTAGATCTACAATTCCATTCATCTTTACTGACCGCAACACACTTCTTTCTCTTGCGCTTGTTCCATTCCCAGTTATCAGCACTCCTCACCAGGTATCTGATGACTCTGGAATCTCTAACATCTTGGGTTCTCCAAGGAAATCCAAGCTTCAACTTCACAGCTTCACCAAATGGTCTTTCTTGGCCTCCGTTCAGGGAAACCCCCTGACACATGCCTGGCCTCAGAGTTTTCCNTTATGTGCAAAGAAAAACTCCATAACCCCTTTCATCTATGCTTAACTCTAAAGCCAGGCCCACATGCCCAAAGCTGTCAAGTTATGCTGCTTTCTGAGGATGGAATATCGCCCCNTCATTCACTTACATCTTCACCAGCTCTCTGTTTTCCATAATTTTTTTCACTGCCTAAGCTTGGCTGTCCTGAAACTTGCTCTGTTGATCAGGCTGGCCTCAAACTCAGAGATCCACCAGCCTCTGCCTTCNCAGAGCTAGGATAAAAGGTGTGAACTTCCTCAACTAGCTCTAAGCTTTTCTTTAGTTCCTTTTCAGAAGTAGAAAACTTAACTGGGTGGAATCTAGCCCTGAGGTCATCACTACCTATATTCCATTTCTTTTTTTATTCTTTGTTAAGAAATTCTTCATTTTATATACCAACCACAGATCCCTCAACCCAGTCCCTATTCCCTCCTCTGAAAGGGTAGAGCCTCCCATAAGGAGTCACCAAAGCCTGGTACATTCAGTTGAGGCAGGTCCAAGACCCTCCCCCTGATTCAAGGGTATGCAAAGTATCCCATGATAGGTAATGGACTCCAAATAGCCAGCTCATACACCATGGATAGATCCTAATCCAACTGCCAGGGGCCCCTTAAGCATACCTAGCTACACAACTGTCTCACTTATGCAGACAGTTGCTGCCAAATATGGGCATCAAGGGTAGCTGGAAGTTTTCCTGTCACTCCTGGTCCGTAATTCGTCCCAAGTAAACACACAGAGGCTTATATTAATTACAAAGTGTATGGCTTATGGCTCAGGCTCATTGTTAACTAGCTCTTATAACTTAATTCAACCCATTTCTATTAATCTATGTTTCGTCATGTGGCTTCATGGCATCATCTGTTCTCTCACATCTTGCTTGTCCTGGTGGTGGCTCACAGCTTCTGCTTGACTCCACTCTTCTTCATCTCCGTCTTCAGTTCGAATGTACTGCCTAACCTTATTCTGCCTCACCATTGGCCAAACAGCTTTATTTATCAACCAATGAGAGCAACATACATTCGCAGCATACAGAAAGACATCTCACAGCATTGTTCTTCCAAGGTCTATAAGGAATTGTGTTGGAATTTTAATGGTGATTGCCTTGAATCTGTAGATTACTTTTGGTAAGATAGTCATTTTTACTACATATATCCTACTGATCCATGAGCATGGGAGATCTTCTCATCTTCTCATGTCTTCTTCAATTTCTTTATAATACACTTGAAGTTCTTGCCATGCAAGTCTTTAACTTGCTTGATTATTTATATCAAGATATTTTATATTATTTGAAGCTGTTGTAAAGGGTATTAATTCTCTGACATTTTTCTCAGCCCATTTATCATTTGTATTAGGAGAGCTACTGATTTTTTTTTAAACTTGTATCCAGCCAGTTGACTAAAGGATTTTATCAGCTGTAGGAATTCCCTGGTAGAGTTTTTGAGGTCACTTCCCTTACTCAACTATGTTTTAACATCTTTATTTGTAATAGCCAGAACCTAAAAACAATCTAGATGTCCCTCAACTGAGGAACAAATGAAGAAAATGTGGTACATTTTTACACAATGGAGTATTACTCAGCTGTTAAAAATAAGGACACCAAGAAATTTGAAACCAAATGGATCAAACTAGAAAAAAATCAACCTGAGTGAGATGACACAGGCTGAAAAGGACAAACACTGTAGGTACTCACACATAAGTGGGTATTAGCAAAAAAATTAAAAAAAAACTATGTTAGAATCCATAGACCCAGAAAGACTAGGTAACAAGGAGGTTTCTGGGAGGGGGGGGAACGGCTGTATCTCCCTGGGAAGGGGAAATAGAAGATATTTTGTGAGGAGACTGAGGGTAGGTGGGGATGGGAACATGAGAGCTCAGGTTGGGAGTGGAATAATGGAAGAGACTACTGAAAAGAGGGGACCTTCAGGCTCAGGTAAAGTCCTA
This sequence comes from Neotoma lepida, assembly GCA_001675575.1. NCBI lineage: Eukaryota > Metazoa > Chordata > Mammalia > Rodentia > Cricetidae > Neotoma > Neotoma lepida. The sequence goes on along the minus strand of LZPO01097360.1, from coordinate 485 downwards.
GTGTGAGGGAATCTCCCAGGATTCTACAAAGATGACCCTAGCTAAGAATCCAAGNAATAGCACTTTTGTATCCTGAACTGACCATCTCCTGTGACCAGACTGGTGCCTAGCCCAATTGTCATCAGAGAGGCATCACCCCCACAACTGATGGAAACAGATGCAGACCCACAGCCAAAACATTAGGCTGAGATTGGGAATCCTGCAGAAGAGGGGGAGAAAGGATTGTAGGAACCAGAAAGGCCAAGGAAACCACAAGAAAACTCACAGGATCAACTAACCTGAGCTCATAGGGGCTCACAGAGACAGAACTGACAACCAGGAAGCCTGTATGGGATTGATCAAGGCACTCTGCATTTATGTCAGAATTCTGTAGCTTTGACCTCTCATAGGACTCCTAACAGTGGGAACAGGGCCTGTATCTGACTCTTTTCCTGGTTTTTGGGACCCTACTCCTCCTACTGGGTCACCTTGCCCAGCCTTAATAC